>JAWNLH010000885.1:14537500-14682500 GCA_035042485.1 Drosophila cyrtoloma
AATAAATTAGAGTTTTTAACATCATAAAAGAAAAAGAAAAACAACTAATTTGGAAAATTTCTAATACATTACATTTGCTTATATATAGCCTTCAGGTTAGCTAAAAATATTATTCTATGTTGTAAACAGATCATCTTGGAAGTTTCATAAAGTTTATACGTACTTGTGCGATCATCTGAAAAAACGATTCTTTGTCTATTTAATCTAATCTTAACAAAAGATGTACTCTGATGATATCGCAGTCACACACACACACACACATACACACACACACACACACAGTGATGTCCATATACATAGTGGCACACAGCTGGTGACCGTCGCAAATAAATCAACATCGCACCACTGTACAACTAGAAGCGCTCTACAACAACAAGAACAACAACAACAAGAACAAGACTGCAAAACACAAAACAAAACAGAATTCAACGCAAAATAAAAATACAAATAAATAGCTGAAAAAACAAAATCAAAAACAAAAACAAGCAACAACGGTGACGCGAGCGTCGACGTCGTCGTCGACGTCAGCTGGCGCCTATGAAGTTTTCGCAGTGCTCTTTAGTTGGTCGCCTGGAACAAGTTCGAGCAGTCCGATTCTGATTCCGTCCACCTTTGCGCCCACCACCACCACCACGACACACACGCTAGCTCTACATGCATGTCCAGTAGTGTTGTTGTTTTTTTTATATTGATTTTACTGCAAGTGCCGAAACAAATAAACTACCGTTAACATCTACGCTGCTTATCAAGCACTGTGGCGATAAGAATTGAAAGAGACGCTGGCGCTGAGTCGCAGTCGCTGTCGCAGTCGCAGTCGTAGTCGCAGTCATCGTTGTCGTCTTGAAGGTGTCGTTGGTGTTGATGTTGGTGTTGGTGTTGGCAAGTTGACAGCCAAAAACAAAGGCCAACATATACAGTTATACGGTTGGCAGCTGCTGTTCGAGAGCATGTCAGTGTTTTCTATATATTATTTGTATGTGATTGTGCATGTTTGTGGGTGTATTCAATACGTAATACATAACAACAATAAATAATAATCAAAAAAAAAAACAAAAACAAAAACAAACAAACAAACAATAACAACAGCAACGCAAATTGTTGTGAATTGAGGATCATTGAGATCTGCAAAAAGAGATTGTAGCCATGGCTGGTGACTCGGAGAACAAGAGGGGATATCGAACCATCTTTCGCAGCATTTCGCAGGTGTTTACCTCGAATAGCAAACACACTCACACACAAAACAACAACCACCACACCAACAACAACAACAACAATAACAATAGCAACAATAGCAACAACAATAACAACAAAAGCGGATCTGGCATGCCCACTTTGAGTGTGACAATGCCACAGCCACAGCCAGCAGATGCCAACTGTGCCGAGTGCCAGGATGCCAGAAAAGTGTTCAATGTGATCGAGGCGAAGAAGCGAGCCAGTTCCATGTACGATCTGAATGCTCCAACAAATATATATAATCGTCCCATGGTGAGTACAACAAAAAAACCACAGATGTTTTGAGCCCTACTCGATATTCAAAGAAGAGCGATCGAAATACTTCCTTTATATATGTAAATAAATAAATAAATAATAATATATATATAATATATATACATATATACATATATATATATATATATATATATATATATGTATGTTGAGCAGATATTTCTTCCGTTTTTAGTTCTATAAAATTCGAGCGTCGACTTTTATAGAAAATTTAATCAGTTTAATTTAATTTTAAGTTTATTGCTTGGTGAAATGCATAGTTGATTGCTGGTTTAGTTTCACAAAATACGGTCACACTGTTCAATTTAGACCACATTTTGTGCTAAACAAATTTGGCAAATTCAAATCAATTCTTTTTGATTCGATTTGTAATCAAATGTTTTCACAGAAAATAATTTCAGTTAAATGAAAAGATTATTTGGGAAACGAATACCTTTTTTTTTTAAATTTAAATTCATTTTCTTTAAATTTATTTCAATTTCAATAAGTAGCGTTTTTCTAAAAGATACATTCTTCTGAGTCAACCCTCGCATATGAATGTGTTTAGTGAGCTGTGGGGTTTTCTTGAAAGGTTCTCTTATCTGAAGTCGTGCTCTTTATGGTGTCTTCTCGTACCGCTTTGGAAAACAGTTTCTGCTGCCAGATTGAACGATCGTGGCGCATGATAACTTTGTTAAATTTACTATATATATATAAATATTTAATGGGCACAGTATAAACTTCTGACAATAAGATAATAATCCTCTTCTGGCTTGTTTATAAATCTCTATTAGAGATTGTATCATTAAGCTGTGAAATATATGATATTTGCTATATGTATATTCTTGACGAGGACGACAAAGGTAAAGAGCACCGATCTCAGATGCTATTATAGCTAGAGGTTTTACGTTTTGAATGTAGATTCCCATATAACTGGTCCCCGATAAATATCGGGTTTTTGACTTCGTTTACTTGGTGAGCAAAGATTCCTTTAAAAATTAATTCTTCTCTGCATTTGAATGGCATAATGATTAAACTTCTTCTGCTTAAAAACCAAATCTAAAACCACATTCAAATTTATTCCACATACATCCAAAAATAGAAAACTGATTGTTCCAGTTTGTGACGATTGTCAACTTATTTGATTTACAGCAGTGAATGAAGATCCTTAGATCAAATCGCTCAGTCTTAATCACAAGCTAATGAAAAAGCGTGTAGAATGCGTTATTTCATGCATTACATTCCCATTAGAATGGAAGTCCATTGAAAAGATGACTTTTCCCCCGCTCAATTCGCACACAAAGAATTCGATTCTACTTTAGACCAAAAACCAAATAAAAATTCCAAATAAAGCTACACAAATTGGTTGTCGCTTCTTATCTGCATATTCTTAGCCAACTGGCAGATAAAGATACTTGTTTTACATATAAATATACATATATATATATATGTATATATATATGTATATATATATAGCATACCAAAGCGAGGGCTGTTGTTGAAAATTTCACTGCATGCCTTTCCTCGACTAGTTTTTTATTGCCTCTTTATAAGTCGTGCTGTTGTCTGCTGTGCTCGACAAAATTAGCATAGAAGCCGCCGTGCGAGAGAGAGAGAGAGAGAGAGAGAGAGAGAGAGAGAACGAGAGAACGAGAGAAAGAGAGAAAGTGAAACCGAAAACGAAACACGTTTTCGCTCCAAAGCTGCGTATTGTTCCGAAAACGAAGCGTTTTCCAAATTATCTCTCAATGCAAATTCAATTATGCATGCCAACAGCTAATTGTTTTGTTGTTGTTTTTTGTGGGAACCATCTCAGAACCGGCTATTCTCAATAGGCTGTCAAACGGGCCAAGTTAACGAGCCATTCGGGTAACAGCATACCGAGATTGCTGGTTAAGATTTCAGCCTTAGCCAGAGCATAGATAACAAATAATTATATTAATAATAATAATAATAATAATAATAATGATGATAATAGCAACATTAATGATAATAAAATTTAGCTGCTTCATCAATCAATCACCAAGTATCCTTATATCCTTATCAAAACTAAGATAAACTAAACATTTTATATATGTGAAGGAGTCGTCTCTGATCAAACTGGGTATATATAGCTATAGGTATTTATCGAGTCGAGTAGATATATTGCTATGAAAGATGACTTCTACTACAGAGAATAGCCAGCTAGTTCTGATTTTTATCATACGCCCAACATTTGTGGCATAAGAATTTGATCAGTTTCACATTGCTATATCTTATAGCTGTTATAGGAACAATCCGTTGTCAGCTGATGGACTCCGTGTGGCCGAGTGTATGCAATCTAAGTCTAGTTACTGCAACAATTTGTTGTTAATTTGTGCAACGCCTGCCACATACTGCGACAGATGCGGAAAGGTGTCTTAATTGGCTGTCACTTTTTTCATAACTGTTATGTATTGAAATTTGTCAACGAACGTTGCAATATGCATATATATATATATATATATATAATGTGATAAATGACGTTCGCGTGCAATTAAATCAAATAAATCAACTTCATTTCGGATGTTTGTGCAATAGAAATAGAAAATAAAACCAAAAATTGATTGCATAGAAGCGCCCAACCGCACAGTGGGCTTGCATTGTGTGTGGTGTTGTCTTCTGCTGTGCTGTGCTGTGTTGTGTTGTGTTCTGGTGCTGCACCACACATGTACTGTGTGCTGTGGTGTGGTGCTGTGGTGCAGCACCCACCCGCACCTCCCATCACATTTGTGCTGTGCACTGATGCAACATGAAAATGCATTGCGCATGTTTCGCATTGCGTGTTTTGCTTTGCTTTCGCGTCGCTTTGTGTGTGTGTGTGTGTGTGTGTGTGTGTGTTTGTGTGTGTGTGTGTGTGTGTGTGTGGGTGTGTGTGTGTGTGTGACTAATCGCGTTTGCCAGTTGACGTGCTGCGCGCGCGCGTTTTGCCCGCGTTTTTTGCCGCCAGCAACTAGCAATTGTATCCCATTGAAATGTGCATAACGAGCAGATAGCTGTGCATGGTAATCGAAACAGCAAGCATTGCACAGTGCCACCACCACCAGCAACAGCAGCAACTGCAGCAGCTGCAGCATCTGCAATAGTTTTATCAACTTCGTTTGCAGTCGCCGTCGCCGTCGCCGTCGCAGTCGCAGTTGACTTTAGTGCAATTTGAAAAGTTATGCGCGTAATTTTGTCATCCGTTTGCATTGAGTAGCAAGCAAACATCGGCATACATACATACACATACACACATCCACACATACATACATACATACATAAGTGCATACTTGTATATATGCATATATATGCATATTCACACGCATCTGTCCAATTGACTTTATGTATGCAGTTCATTTTCTCGTTCTGATTAGCCTGCTCAGAAATTTCTCTTTTTTTGATACCCTTGCGGAGGCTCTGATAATTGTGTCATGACTTGTGCAACGCATTGAGGCAGACTTCTCTGACCCTATAAAGTACATATATACATATATATATATATATTTATATATATATCCTTGATCAGCGTCAGCTTGACTCTGTCAATCTTAGTGCTTAGTCTTTTTGCTTAGGTCGCTCAGAACTCGACGCCCGATCGGATCAGCCTACTATATCATATATGCCTGTATATAACTACATAAATATTAGATTATTAATAAAGGAAAGTATTCAAATTCAGCACTAAAATTTCGATATCAGCAGATTAACACCGATCTGCAAGGGTATTTAATCTTCGACGTCTGCCCAAGCTGGCAGTTGTCTCTTGTTCTTTGTTAATGCAACACAAGTAGCCGCTTGATTGACACTTGAGTTGCCATTACACACACAGATCTATTAGTATTGATATACATATATATATATATATATATATATATATATATATATACACACATTGAAATATGTTGGTCTTGCCGTTCTTTGTGGCAAGTCGGAAATAATGACAATAATCCAATATAGAACAAAACAAGAGAAACATTATCGATTTACATGCCACATACATTTATCAGTGGATATTTATTGTTATTAATATATAGTCAGACATTTAAAATAATACATAATTAATCATATATTAAATAAAATTCAAGCCACAATCTGACAACGAATCAAAGTTCAAAAACAGTATAAGAAAGACAAATAATGAAAAAGCGCGTAGAAAGTTATATTGTTCATTAGATGGAATATATCTTGAATACGTTCCATATTTCTGACTAAATTAGAAATCGTATCAGCCAAGAATATATATTTCTAGATTGTTTCCTTCTATTCTAGAACGAAGAATCTTAAATGAAGACATTTTTGATTTGTGATTTAACATAAGATTTGCAAATTTAGAATGAAAAATTCTTGAATTCTTGCTTATAAAATACATTTATTTCTCTCTGTGCATAGGCATTTATAGTTGTGCCTTTCCCTAACCACTTTCTTATATTTACTCTATATATATGTGTATATATACTCGTAATTACACATAATGATTTCAGAGAAGCTTATCGCAGTTGCGAGATCCGCTTATCGCTGACCAAACTGTTAAATGCATTTTCCTTGAAAAGATAACGAAAAGCTTAGCGAAGGAACTCGTCTCCATGGTGCTCTATATATACTTAAGTATCACCGATAAATAATGCCCAATGGTACTCAGTTTGTTGACAGGTTCTGCAAATGATTTCTGATTGGGGGTTGACAAGAGTAAGTTCTTTAACATAAACTCATTTGCTCATGTATGTATATATATATATGTATATATAGTGCCGTTGGGTGACTCATGAGTCAATAAAGCATACCAAATCAAGACCAAGATGAGCATGGCACTTGGGCGTAGCCGATTGCGAAATTCTCTGTTATCAGTGGAATACCAGCTTTGCCAGATTTAGCGAGTGTTTTGGGCTTGGCCAACAAGTGTTGCTTAACAATCTGAGGCGTAGGTTCCCAGCGATCTATCCTTCATCTCTGGTGCAAGTTTGACCAAGTTTTTAAAGGAGATCACCAGCAATCTAACTTCTAAAGCCTCCAGCTTTACGATAGTGGAGATATGCCAATTCTTCCTTTTGCATTTATCGATTTATTGATAGCACCAATCTACCCGTTTAGCTTCGGTATCAGTGTAGCAAAATACTGCTTGCCATATCGAAGAAATTTAAATTTTTGTTTCATTTGAGGCGCTGCCAGACTGAAGCCGATATCTCTCTCTCTCTCTCTCTCTCTCGTTCGTTCGCTGTCTCTGTTTTACCCATCTTTCAGCTGGCATATCTGGCTGTGGATCCCTGCTGCTGCTGCTGCTGCTGCTGCTGCTGCTGTCTCGCTTAATAAAATTTATTTGAAGAGCGAGGCACGACAATAATAATCATAATGCCAGGAGACATTCTTACTTGACTCTTGTCGCTCAATTGAAAATCAGCACAGACTGCGACGTCGCGTCGCAGTCGCGTCGCAGTCGCAGTCAACTCATTACAGAAAAGATAACTGGAAGTGTGCGTAACTGGGCACCCGGGAACACCCGAGAACACCCGGGAACACCCCTGTCTACTGTGCGACCCGCAGAAAAACGGAAATCGAAAGCGAAAATGAAATAGGAAAATTTTAATTGTTTGCATCCCGCATCTCGAATACTCTCTTAAACAGAAAAATCAATTTCAAATTATAAACTTAAAGCCTTCAAATGAAAAGGATTAATTGAATTCAAAATTTAAATATCTATCATAAAATATAAACTAGATTAATTTAAATGAAATTAATTAGATTTAATTTAAATAAAATGTTCAGCTTTGTTTATGTGAAAATAGTGCGCTTATCTGACACATTGACACATTTCTCTTCTATTCAACTAATTTCAATGAATTTCATTTATTTATCTAAACTCTATTTATACTTTACAAATAATTAGAAATGATTCTGAATTGTCGCATCGTTAGTATGCTGAAATGTTGCCAGTTGCAAATTATCGCCGTAATCTGTACTTGTGATGCGAACGCGGAACAGGTTCTTTTCATACTGATTTATTTAGTAAAAATACTTGGCTTACATACACAACTCTCAGTCGGCATTGTTTGCCTAGGGCTAATTATCTGTGCAGGCCGCAAAAACAGATGTCTTTCTTTGTCCTTTCAAAATAGGTTGCATTACATCAATTGCAAAATGATCGATTGATAACGGGTCTTTATATATATTTATATATTTATATGTCTTCTATATTCGCCAAGGTTATTCTTGATAACAAAATCTTGTCATCATACATAATTGTCGGCTCAACATTGCACCGACCTTGAAGAGTAGAGTTAATGATTACTATATTATTGGCCGATATCAACCGATATCCTTAATTGAGAATACATCATCTATCGGTGCTATAAAACTGTGTCCTTGGGTGTGTCCGCTGATTAGTAATTTGATGTAATTCAGGTAGTAATTGCAGGCAATCACCGTTGACTGTTGAGTCTTAATTATATATTATATTTAGTGCAGAATAATTAACTATTTGTTTCAGCAACTTATCGAGAATATTAATTACCAATTATTATTATTATTATTATTTCTTAGTAGTCAAGTATTCCTTTCATGCACACAATCTAATCAAAAGTAATTAGTATTTAGAGTAATTATAAATTACCCTTATGATGAATTAAAAACTTTTGTCTACTTTTCGGTAATAAGAAATGATATAATTATTAGCAGATATTTGTCTCGAAAAAAGCCAAAAAGTCTTTCTAATTTTAAGATATGTTTTTAATATTGTTCTTTTTTTTTGAGTGCAACTATTATCTGCTGTAATAAGTCGCATAGCTTGTGACTAGCTGATAAAGCCCATCTGGGAGGGTATTGCAGCACTTTACAACTACTGCTGCTGTATCTGTAGCTGTAGCTGTAGCTGATGTATCTGCTGGATACATTTGCTTAGGGCGCAGGCGATGCTGCTGCCAATAGCAACAGCAGCAACAGCAGCAACAGCAGCAACATCGACAACAACAACAACAACAACAACAATTGCGTTCATTGTGCTTAATTAATTAAGTTCAAGATCAAGCGGTCGCGATGCCGTCGCGATTCTTCCTTATACATATATTTAGTTATGTACATGCCCCTGCTTGTTGCAAGTTGTTGTTGCTGTTGCTGTTGTTGTTGTTGCTGCTGCTGTTGTTGTTGTTGTTGTCATGCAGCTGCATTTAATGTGCAGGTTCTGTTGCTGTTTATTTGTGTAGCTCTTAGCGCTGCGTTCCAGTTATAAACTTTTGCCACTGCTACTCTTCCGATCTTTTGCCATATGTTGCATGCACCATGCATGCACAAAGCCACCCCCCCACCGCTGCCAGTTCCCAGTCATGTTTTGGGCTTGGCCCGTGTTTTTTTTTTTGTTTTCTTTTTTGTTTTTGGCCGAGACAAATGCGTTTTAATTTTCGATTCACTTTCGTTGCATAAATTGGCGCTCGCTATGCTATTGAATGATAACACGCTCTGTGGCTTGGGGGCGGTGATGATGCCCATACACAATCACCCCACCCCACCACACCCCACCCCACCCCTCATCCCTTTCACTGGCCCAACACATACGGTCCATGTAAGCCCTGCTGGCATTGGCAATTGAACGTCCGCACCCAATCGCCCGCAGTTGCGATATGCTTAATTAGGCAACGGGCGTTGAGCATAAAAAGCGTCTTTGTCGCTGCCACACCCCTTTACACCCCCCCCCCCCACCCCACTCCCCCCAACACACTCATCCACACACACACACACACGCACACACACACACTGACAGACACATGTTGTCCACGTTGATTACACACATTTGGCTTTTGAGTTGTGCCTCCCCATGTGGATCTGTTGCTTACACTGTGCAACATCAATTTAAGTTGTAGATTTTTCTGTGTTGTGTTCAATTCATTTATATCAATATAATATATGTATATATATAGTCGGTAGACATCGACTGCAATCAGCTAGTTTGATCTGTTTGCTTGAAATGAAAATATATTTATATGAAAATCTGTGTTTCTTATTCGATTCTCATCCAATTCTTGCACTTACATCACTGGATGTATTATGTATAGATTGGAAAGTAAAATCGATACAAATTTGTCTTTAATTGCTATCGGAAATCGATATGTATCGATATTTGCAAAACAGGTACAGCTATCGATCAAATGAAATAAACTTGATCAGCAAACTCAAAGTCTCCAGCTCTTGAAGCTGACCAAGAATGTATATATATATATGTATACATACTTTACGGGCTCGGATATGCTTCCCTGTTGCATGTTGCCTGTTGCATACTTTTGCACAACTTTTTCCCATAACTGCCACCAAAAATGTATATTAAACTTGAACTATCTTTAGGCTCTGCATTCCTTATATATATATATATATATATATATATATATATATATATAGTGTGGGTCAGGTCGCAACTTCTTGTTCTTTTCGAATCGATTATATTTGATTATTTTGTTGTCTGGTGTTTTGGCAGCGTCCGCTGGGTGACCGGGTCGGCGTCTGCGTTAGCATTGGCGTCGTCGTCGGCGTCGGCGTCAGCGCTGGCATCTGCGGCGGCGTCGGGCAGCGGCAAACAGCGGCAAACGGCAGCGACGATTGCCACCAAGAAAATGCGCTGCGGCATCTTGTCTTCAACAATTTCAGTTCAGTTCAGTTCAGTTCAGTTGATATTGTGTTAAATTCGCGAACGCGTCGCGTCGCAGCTGGACCTCAGTACAAACCGGGAGACCGGGATCCGAACCAAACTTTCAAAACCAAAAGAAAAAAAAACCAACGAAAAAAAAAAGAGACTCGAAAATCTAACTGCAAACCGGGCGCGTTCCAATTTGAATTCAATTTCCTTAAATGCACATTTTTTGTTTTGTTTTTCCGCTTATCAGGAAATCAATTTTTATATTGGTTTTTTGAAAATTGCTTGTTTTTTTTTATTTGTTTCAAAATGTTTGTTTTGTGAAGGAAATTACCACGACGAATGCTGAATGACGACATTTAATTCGACTCGATTTCATTTCATATTGCTGTGAATCGCGCGATTGTTCACGTACATTATTTGCATATATATATATATATATATATATATATATATATACATTTGTGTATGTGTGTGTGTATTTGGGTATGGGTATGTGTATTTGAATCAATTAAGCTGCCGCTGTCTATGCCGCAGAAGATCGGAGAGCGTTATGTGCTTATAAGTACAAGTACATACATATATGGCATATATATATATATATATATATATATATACATGAATATATATATACATCAATGGATATGTGTAGATGGGAACCAAGCCCAAGTTTTACATGTGAATCCAAACACGTATTCATACACACATAAATGGATATGAATGATTCACTGTCATAGGCAATTCAATTGTATCAGTCGTAAGTCTCTCTCTCTCTCTCTCCCCTATCTCTCTGTCTGTGTCTCTCTCTCTCTCTCTCTCACTCTTGAGTAGAACGGGGTCAATTGGAGAGCGGCTTCAGTTTGCGATAAGCGATAGTTTGCTGGCAGGCTCAATCAGCTCTCTGGCCAATATAAATGTATATCTTTATGTGTATATACATTGATGGTATCATTAACAAGTCGTTGGCTCGGCGTAAGGAGCCCTGGCCCATGATATGATATGGTATGCCATCCATAAGAAAGGTTCAATCCGTGCTTGACCCGCTGCAGCCTAAAAGTATGCAAGCTGCCCGAAGTAAACCAGGCTAAAATTCGCTGCGATCTTTCATTTGTGTTTTGTCAGATAGAGCATTGCCAACGATTCTTAAAAACATGTATCGATCAACGGATATTGAAATATATATGTATATATATATATATGTATATATATATATATATGTATATATAATAATAATCTTATCTTTAAGCCAACTTAACTGACAGTTGGCATTTCGAAACGATCGATGTTTATGGCTCACTTGTTTTATTATTTATCGTCTTTGTATATATATATATATATTTATATATGTAAAAACAGGAATACAATCAATCCATACTGAAGATATACATATTAAATTATTGTAGAATTGTAAACAAAAAAATCTCAAATGATCCGGTCAAAGTGATAACTGTACATATGCAAAGCTTGTGTTTTTCTCAATATACAGTATATACAGTATGTATTGCATATTTTCAGTTCAGTTTGCACTTTAACTATTCTACATATTACTCTCTCTCTCTCTCTCTCTCTCTTTCTCTCTCTTTTTCTGTCTTTTTCTCTCTTATTGACTTTGAATGGATTAAACGAATTGATAGCTCGAACTGAACAGCACGTTTCAAGACTCCCTTTTTCCTTTTCCCATTTCCCTTTTCACTGGCACTTTAACAGGTAGCTCGTTGCTCGTCCACATTCCAGAGCCTAGAATGGCGGCACCTGTGACGCGTAGGTGAGGCCAATAAAGAGACTGAGAATGCGAGCGACAGAGAGAGAGAGGGAGAGAGAGAACTAAGCGATTGCTTACGCAACGCAAGGCAGAGTTAACCAGTTTCTCAGTCGCGCCGTTTATCTCAAGGGTCTCCGCGCTGTTGCGCACTGTCGGCGCATTTAATTTGAGTCGTTGAGTGAGACGCCCTGTCGAGCCCCTCGACCCCCGTAGGCCACAACGGAGTGGAGGGGGGGGCGACATCTCGACATGGTTTGCTGGCCGTTGTCCGCTCTGACTCATCGCCTTGCCTTCAAAATAAACAGGCAAACACAAGTCAAGAAGTATGTAATACACACACACACACACACACACATACATGCATAGAAGGCGAGCTCGAAAAGTTTTAACTGTTGACATTAACCCTTATAGCAGTTGCTAAGTTTCACTATATGTGTAAATACGAATAACCGTTTGCGGTAGACATGATAGAAATGATAAGGCATTAAATTAATGAGACAAAACAATTTTGTATGTTTTGCCTAAATATTTCTTTGTGTATTGTATGAATAGTTTGGTAAATTTCGTGTAAGCAATTCAATGATAAACCAAATATTTGTCTACTGCGGTCGGTCGCATTAACTGGGTGCGACAGCTTAAGGGTTAAGCGCGGAGAGCTAGAATCTGAAAATTTTGACACACTAAGTGTAGAGTGCAGTGTCACTCACATGATCGCTGCCTATGTCTGGCTGTGTAAGTGTGAGAGAGAAAGGGTTGACTAAGATAATAGGCGCGTGCGTACATGTGTGCATGGGAGAGCGAGGGAAGAGAAGAGAGCACAAAGAGAGCGAGAGCGGCTATTTGACAGTTGACTCGCATCAATTAAAAGCGCCTAACAGATAAATTGAAATGAAATGAAAACTGTTTTTTTTTGTTTTTGACGCAGCAATATATTAAAAACAAACAGTGCGATAAACGCGTGTGGTAGATAAAGAGAGAGAGAGAGACAGAGAGAGAGAGAAATGCAGCAACAAGTGGAAATGAAAAGCAGCAAACGAAACAGCGGCGAATTAAGCGACAATAACAACAAACACAACATTTCCAATCAGAATGAAGCGACGCAGCCGCAGCAGCGCAACAAGCGCTATCGTCAGCAGCAGCACATCTATGAAAATTTACCAACAACGACGCAGCAGCAGCAGCTGCGCAATATTTTCGGCGCGAGGCGATCTATGAGAATCTGTGCCGTGGCTGCGGCTATGGCGTTTTTGCTGCCCAAGGTCATTACTGTCACTTCTGTCAGTGCATTGTCAGCGGCAGCGTTGTTGCAGCGCTGCAGCAGCAGCAGCAGCAGCAGCCGCAGCAGCCGTTGAGGAGCAGCAGCGATTGCAATATTTATGAAAACATTTGCGAACGCTGTCGCAGCATCTACAGCGATGGCGAGCAATGTGAATGTGCCACAGGTGGCACGCTGCCCACAATTCTGAACGAGTCACCAATGCAGTCGCAGTTGCAGTCGCCGTTGCAGTCAACTGCTGCTGCTGCTGGTGCTGCTGGTGCTGCTGTCAAAGCCGGTGGCAAATCGCGCACGCTGCTGGGCTATTCAAAGTCGAGTGCAGCGACGCTGACGCGTCTGTTTGGCTCGCTGAAGCATTTGAATCGCTCCGGTTCGCTGCAGCGTCGACTTTTTCGCGAGACACAAAAAACAATGGCGGCGGCGGCGGTTCGCTTGAAATAATTCACAATGTGGATGAAGTTTTTCGCACGCAGGCAACTTTTGATATGCAAAGCATCTGTGAACTGAAACGTCAGCGTCAGCAGCAGCAGCAGCAGCAACTGCACAGCAGTCGCAGCGATCAGCATATTTATGGCCGACTGCGCAGCGACCGAGCGGGGGTGGGGGAGACAACTCAAGCGGTTAAAGCAGAAGAAGAAGAGGAGGAGGATGAGGAGGAGGAGGAGGAGGAGGAAGAGGAGCAGCAAGAGGAAGAGGTAGAAGAGGAACAGCAGCACTTGTTGAAGAAAAAGTCGCGTATTTCGCGAATACGCCTGCTGCAGCCAAAGCCAAGCAGCGCAGCAGCAGCGACGTCAGCGTCGGCAGCACTCTATTTAAATGAAAGCATTTGTCAATGGATGAATGCGCTGCGACGCGAGCTGCACAGCTACGAGGATGTCAACGGCGGCTTTGGGTGCCAGCAGCCCAAAAGTGTGCCGCCCGCCTATGAGCGAGAGAGAGAGCGCGAAAGAGAGAGGGAGAGGGAAGCAGAGCACGTAACTCTGCGACGGAGCGAGCCAGCAGCAGCACCAGCAGCAGTAGCAGCGACGGCAGCAGAACAACCCCAACAACAGCAGCAGCAACAGCAGCAGCAAATTTTGATTGACAATTTCAAGCGCAAGTTGCTGGTGCAACGCGACAGCAGCAGCAGCAGCAGCAACAACAACAACAAGTAGTCCAATTGGAGGCGAATGCGCTGCTGCTGAGCGATCGGCAGCAGCGTCGCTGCGGCATCAATGAACGTGACGACGCCGCCTTTGTCAACGAATTTCTCAGCGGCTTGGCGCTGGCAAAAACGCTCAAGCGACA
Source organism: Drosophila cyrtoloma (assembly GCA_035042485.1). Taxonomy (NCBI): domain Eukaryota; kingdom Metazoa; phylum Arthropoda; class Insecta; order Diptera; family Drosophilidae; genus Drosophila; species Drosophila cyrtoloma. Next base: position 14,551,922 of record JAWNLH010000885.1, read on the forward strand.
CCAGCAACAACACCAGAAACAACACCAGCAACAACAACAACAACAATTGAAGCAACAAGAACAATTGAAGCAACAACAACACAAGCAGCGCTGCTGGCGTCACGCCTGTCAGTGCGCCAACTGTGGCAGAGCGCTGCGCTGGCAGCAAGTTTGCATGGCAGCGTTATTTGCTTCTTTGGCAACTATGACAAATTGCTAAGCGCCTTTTTGCATGGACGGCGACAGCGACTGCGACTGCGCAGCGACAACAACAAGAAGAGCAACAGCAGCAGCAGCAGCAGTGAGTCAGCGTCGCGTCGACGCCTATTGGATCAGTCGCAATTGGAGCTGGCAGTTGTGCGAGCGACGCCAGCGAGTGACGACGTTGCGGTCGCGTGGCGAGTCGGCAGCCTAAGCAATACAATTGAACCTCACAGCGAGATCGAGAGCGAGAGCGAGAGCGCGAAAGAGAGCGAGTGCGAGTGCGAGAGCGAGACACGATCGGAAAGTAACTGTTTTAATAGCAGCAGCAGCAGCAGCGGCGACGACGGCGTCGCTGTCAGCAGCGCCGTGCTGATGGCGGCACCCAAGCAATGCGGGGACGCTGAGCAGCGCGCCAGCAGCGATGACAGTGAAAACAATAGCAATAATAACAACAACAACAACAACAGCAACAACAACAACAACAACAATAACAACAACAATAATAACAACGGCAATGTCAACCAGCAGCAAGAGCAGCAGCAACAACAACAAGAACAACAATCATCGACACAGGTCAATAGCCAATTGCAAGCTAAACACAATTTACAACAATTTACAATTTACAAATTACAAATTACAAATTATAAAATCAACATAACAATTTGGGCTCACTGCCAGCCACTGGCTGTAATTGAGGCGTAAATGAATACAACAAATTAAATACAGCAAGTGTGCGAGAGAGTGTCTGCGAGTGCGAGTGCGAGCGAGAGCGAGAGCGCGAGATTAAGCTTGTAGAAGAGAGCGAGTGAGCGAGAGAGCGAGAGGGGGCGAGAGTGTGAGCTACAAAGTGAACCAAATTGGAAAACAAAACAAAAACCGTAAAAGCCAAAACAAAGCATGTACTATTTTTATTTTTTTTGTTTTTTGTTTTTTTTTTCATTTTTTTTTTTTTGCTGTGGGAAAAATAGCATTTGAAAATAAAGTAATACGCGATTCCCGTTCAACAATTGTTGGTTTTTTTTTATTTTAATTGTTTTTAAGTGCAGGCAAATGGAAAGCGGCAATGGGAGAAAAGAAGCCCAGTTTCAAGATGCATTTTAGAAATATTTTCATACACATTTGCTGCTGTTGTGAATTGAATTCGTTTTGTATTTTTCTTCTTTTTTTTGTTTTAAGTTCTATGATCCTATTAGAGGATTAAGTGCAATTCAATTAGAGTATTAAAATCATGCAGGTTTATTGAAATTGAACTTGTGCAGATTGGAATTAAATGCATTGAACGAGTAATAATAAATAAATATATATCGATCAAATGGCAAGCGAGTGGAACAAATAACTAAGGGATGCAACGAGTGGATTAATGTTATGTTAAATATAAAAATAAATAAATAACGAGTACTTTAAAGCAAGGAACGAGTAGTTAGTCGAAGACGAAGCCAGATGCGATCTCTTAGCGAATGCAATTGTTTATTTTATTTTACTTGATTTTTATTAACGAGCATCGAGTGTGTTGAGTGTAGCGAGTCGAGCATAGTTTTATTCTGCATGTTGCATGATTATTTTGTGGCTTAGCTGTGAATGCATGTGGAAGCTGTGAGCCCAAATTTAGTTCCAAACAGATCTTCTGAGATCTATGCAGATCGGTTTGGTGACAACAATGTTTGCTCTCTCTTTTCATTGAATTTGTAGAGCTGTGTGATTAAAGTACGTCGACCGGCGCCTCAAGTGCCGGTGCGTAATCCGACCACATCTCTGACTAAGCCTAACAACAACAATGATGACATGGGGGAAGTGAAAGGGGATAAACACAAGGAGAAGATGGCGCTGCTGGCAGAGGAGGAGGAGGATGAGGAGGAGGTGCAGCAGCAGCAGCAGCAGCAGCAGGAGGAGGAGGAATCCATTTATCAAACCATTTGGCAGTTTAAAACTGTGGAGCCAGTGCCCGACAATAATAATGATGAAGACTTTGACATCATCACAGCGAACGAAGCGGGCAGCGATGATGACGCAGACGCAGATGCAGACGCATACGCAGACGTTGACGTTGACATCGACATCGATGTTGACGATGTTGACGATGCTGAGGCAGAGGCAGAGGCAGAGGCGGAGGCGGAGGCAGAAGCGTTAACATTGCAGGCAGCCGCAGCATTCGCAGCTGGCGCACGCCACAAGCTGTTGTCTAAGCTGACGTCGACGGCGACGGCGACGCCAACAGCAACGCCGCTGCCATCGCCGACAGCATCAATGGACCAGGGTGCCTGGGAGACGGACGATGAGTTCATGTTTGCCAAAATTGCCGACGAGCAGCAGACGACGCTTAGCGTCGGCAGCACGGTGACCAACAGCACTGCGACGCTCGGCTCGATCAGCAGCAGCGCCGGCAGCAGCAGCATTGACAGCAGCGAGCCAACGTCGACGGCATCGTTGCTGCTGACGCATCCGCTGCTGCGTAACATTTGCATTCTCTACAGCCTGAAGGAGCCACAGAAATACAGCGCCATCTTCTATGACTATCAACGTGCCCACATCCATCAGCGTTTTATGACGCGCATACGACGATCAGCGCCGCCGCCGCCGTCGAAGCAGCCGCCGCAGCCGCAGCCAACGTCAACGTTAGCAGCGACTGCAAACGCAATACAGTTATGTCGCCCAGCAACGATGACAGCGGCTGCAGCTGCGAAGCGGACAGCGAGGACGCATTGCCCGATTCGGCGCTGCACATTCCACAGCCGCTGAAGGAGGATTGGGCGCTGGCTGTGCTCGCTGCCGCTGCGAGCAGCAAGCGCGGCGTCGCTGCCCGCGCCGGCCGCAAGCTGCGCGTCCGTTCCAGCGGCCGTCTGCTAATGCCCAATTCGGTGCTGGCATGGCGTGAACAGCTCCAAGATGTCAACTATTGTGAGGATGAGGAAGATATGGTAAGTTAATGGTGGCCCAAAACCCCCCAACCCCCCATTGCTGCCACCTTCAATCCGCCCCATGGGAAATGAGAAATTTGATTGTTTTGTCCGCTGATCCATTTATTAAACGCTGCTTGCAACGCTTGATTCAATTATTTGTTTGCTTTGACTGTGACTGTGACTAAGCCCCGCTTGCATTTGTTGCTGCCGCACCTAAGCGGGGTGCCACAGCCAGAAGCCGCAGTTTTTTTTTTTTTTTTGGCTTTTGCATACAATTTTATACAATAGCAGCAGTTGTAGCAGTTGCAGCAGTTGCAGCAGTTGCAGCAGCAGCAGCAGCAACGACGTCGTCAGCTGTATTCAAGTTTGTCAAATGCTCTTTCAAAAGTATTTCAACATTTTTACACAATTTTAAAGGCGATTTGAAAAGTGAAAGAAATTATTGAAAAACTTCAAAATTTAAAGTGCCAAATATAAAATATAAGATAACCGATCTACGTGCAACATTTGTTGCAAGCAGTGCATCCAATTGGAACTAGAATCAGCATCGAATTCGAAACCGGATCAGTTTTATTCTGAATTATACATTATTATTAATTATATATATACCATCTATAAATCATTTGTGGTGCTTATATTTCCATAGATGCATACATAAAATACGTTCACCGTTAGTTGCCTCTTATTATAATTCTATATATATATTTACTTCATAAGTGATTTAAATAGTTTTTAAGCGTCTCTTGAAGCCATTGCGCAACCACTGAAAATCGACTAAAACTTAAGGGGAGCTTTAGCTAATACTTATTCGTTGGTATTTAAATACTTTTATTACTATATATATATATTATATATATTATATTTTCTTGAAAATCTTGTGCTGTTAGAGCATTCAGATAGTCGACTTGAGAGTCATATTCTGGTTTTTTGGGGTATGCGTAATTTTATTGCGCTTTGTTCAACACATGTTGTTCTTCTTGTTGTTGTTGTTGTTTTTTGTTTTTTTCTCATTCAGCTCTTCCTCTTTTTTCTTCACTTTTGCATAATATATTTATTTATTTGCCTCTCACGTTTTTCATTTTATTTTATTTGCTTTTGTTGTTATACTTGTTGTTTGTTTGTGTGTGTATCTGTGTGTGTGTGTGTGTGTGTGTGTGTGTGTGTGTGTGTGTGTGTATCTGTGTGTGTCAATTTATTATTCCCTTTGCATTTGCTGCATTTTTGCCGCTGCATGTGAAATTCTATGGAATTTTTGAGCAGCCTCGGAAACCAAGAAAGTTGATTCACATATTACGACGCGCCCCTTTCCCCCCTCTCTGCTGCCCCACCCCCCACCCGCCCTCGTTCCCCTCCACTCCGCTCTTCATCATAAACGACAATTATTATTTTTGCATAAACAAGTCGCGACTGATTTTTGTGTTCCCTCGATTTTGCTATCATTTTTGTGGAAACCGGTTTCCGAATTCTGAATTCTGCGTTCTGAATTCTGAATTTGCGCGCTGTCGTCAATTTCCTGCCCCGCATCGTCATCATCGTCGCATTTATCAGCTTTTAATTGGTTAATCATTAGTCAAATATTTTTGTAAAATCGACCAGTTCGAGTTCAAATTCGTACTTGGAGTTGGAGCTGGAGTTCGAGTTGGAGTTTGTTCTGCTCACCTCTTACATAACTATCTACATGTCTCTTGAAAACCAATCGACTTTTGAGCCTCTTTTCCCTTGCCAACATTTTCAGCTTTGTCTGCTCTCTCTCTGTGTGTGTGCGTGTGTGTGCGTGTGTGTGTAAGTGTTTACTTTAACATTTTTCATCGCTCAGTTTCTCGTAAAAAAAACAACAACAAAAAAAACGGTGCTTGGGTTCCATAAACAAGGGGCCGGATATATAAACAACGAGCAACGCTTAAAAATTGCTTCGAAAACTTATCGCAAAACATTTGCTGTAAAGTGAAGATAATTTTTCGTTTATTGTTTATTGTTAAACTAATCGCACGTACACAAGAAGAAGAAGAAGAATGTGGGAAACGTGTCTAATTCAAGCCAGACGAATCTAATAATGCCAGTATGCAAAGAGATAAGAAACTCTCCATGAAATATATATCTTTGCTAGATAAATCTCGATTTGATATACTTGTTATTCCTGTATTTTTCTATATAAATAAGTTGTTGTTGCTTGATCCAACAACTGCTTTAGGTGTCAAATAGCTTTATTTAGCATCAATTAAAGTTTATGTATATATATATATATATATATATCAACATTTTTGAGCTGCCTGCGCAAGATCAACTTTTCAGCTAAAAGATGCATCGAAGCTAGATGGCTATCAAATTATTTGTTAACTTGTGTCTAAGATTAAAAATACTGCTTAGAATTATATAAGAAATATATATGTATAGATAACTACAAGCTCTGAATAAAGCAATATAGATAATGAAGATTTAGAGAGAGAGATTTAGAGAGAGAGAAATAGGTTGTCATCATTGAGTGGAGCTTGATGTGGTCAAAGATGATGACTTAAATTAATCTAACTTATATTTGGTTGACTAAGCCAAAAATGTTGCTGAACAGTTTGGCTCTGGCCATGAGCGGGTTTATATTACGAATGAGTTGTACTTTGCAATCATCTTATATATATATATATATCTAAATATATATATCTAAATATATATATATATGTCGACTAAGGTTAGACCGCGACACAATTGAGCTGAGCGGATGTTTGAGCGTTTGAGCGTTTGAGCATTGACTTTGCCTACGCAATGTTAAATCAACACTCGTCACTTGACACTTGGCCACATTCAATGTGTGTGTGTGTGCGTGTGTGCGTGCGTGTGTGTGTGTGTGTGTGTGTGCGTGTGTGTGTTTGTGTGTGGCTTAAGCGTGGCAGACACAATCTCTTGGCTTATTCAATATGCTGCATTGACACTCGCGTCCATGAGCCATCAGCCACATAGTGGCACATGTGTCTCTTTGCGAGCCAACTCCGTGCAACATCCAAAACCAATAGACGCACAAGCAAACACTGTAAAATAAAAAAACGCAAAGACAACAAAAAATGAAGAAAAATATATAAAAAATACCCAACAGGTCAAATGCGGCGCCTTTGTTTGCATATTTTGTGCTTTTTATTTTTGTTTTTGTTTTTGTTTTTTGTTTTTCTTTTTTTGCTGTTGCTTTTGCATTTAGTTTTGGCTTTTGCCTTTTGTTGTTGTTGTTGCGTGAATCACATGGCGAAACGGCCTTATGGCAACAACATGCACATGGATACATAGATACAGATACATATGCTGGTACTTATAGATACATGTGTGTGTGTGTGTGTGTGTGTGTATAGATACAGGTCTACATTTGTAGCCGCATGCCGAGGTCGTATCAATTAAATTTTGTTGTTTAAAAATTATTATAGAATAACATAACAGCAAAACAAAAAGAAGCTTTTTTTTTGGCACGCCGAAGTTTAAATACGCTTGGTGGGAAAACAAAACCAACATTTTGTATTCATTTATTTATTTATTTGTTTTATTTTTCACGACACATTTGTGTAGTTATATTGTTAACAGAAAGGTTGACGAGTTTATCTCGAGGCCACAACTCAATGCTCATCTTTCGACTGATTGTTCCTATGTAGATCGGGAGAGAGAGGGAGAGTTCTGCTCTTATAAACAAATATAATATATATATATATATATATATATAATCGAACAGACGCCTCAGTTGGTCATAGCAACCCTGACTGCCAAATAATAATACCCTCAATAAGGGTAACAAATATAAAAAATACATTATGCAACCACAGCAATAACAAGAACCACAACTCGAACAACAGGCTTGTGCAAATTCGTTCGTGCATCGCATATAAAATGTTATTTTCAGTGTTGCACACAGACAGAAGATACTGTCACCGATACAGCTACAGATACAGCTACAGATACAGCTACAGATGCAGATGGATTTGTGCGGGTATGCTAATCAGCGAGCTGATGCCCGAAAAGAGCAACAACTAATGCCGCATACAAATCAATGTACATCGATGAACAAACACATTATAAACATGCCCAAAAGTTTGCTCAGTAATTGCGGTCGGACGTAGCCGACTGAGGCATTCGCTGTTGCCAACCGATAACTGATGACAGCTGGCAATGAACCTATCGATCTATCGAAAGTTGGTTGCTGCTCTTTTGGAGGCGTGGCCAGCACATTGTTTAAAGGCTGCTACTGGTCAATCATCGTGGATGTTTGGTAATTTCAGCACAAAAATTGTTGAATTTATCAGTTGTTTTTTTCCTCGACTTGCACTTATCGATGTTATCGATTTCACAACTCTCCAATTCTAACAATTGCACAATCTACGCTGCCATCTTTGTTATCCAGAGAAACGACAACAAAACAAACAAAAAGCGACAACTATAACAAATTAAGCAACACAACTTGATTTTAATCTATATATATATATATATATATATATATACCCGACTCGATATAGCCATGTCCAGAGCAAAAGAGCTAGTTACTTCAAATTTGTAATATAAGTACTCAAATATGGCATACGAATAAAGTTTATTTTATGTGATCGATAGCAATGAAAGATACAATTGTACGAATATCACCTGTCAATATATATTCCTATTCAGTCCGTCTGAAATGAAACTTAAACTGCATCTTCAACTTGTTGTTGTACCAATGCCAACGATTCGCTGCAATTGGAATGAATAAAAGTCATTTTGGCTTAACTAGATATTTGTATCCAATACACTCTTCAATATAGTTAATCATTATAATCCCGTCTAACTGTTCTTCTTCGTTGCTAATTCAACTGAGGCGCTTGAGTAAAACGAAGACTTCAGCTTTCAGTTGCTCTTCTTGACTTCTTTTGCTGCACAATGAAATAAAATTGCCACAAGCAGTAAACGTCTGTTTGCCAGGAACTGTGGCAAGTCCTTCAAATCTGCGGCTGTGATTTTAAAGTTTTTATATTTCCTTGTTGTTGTCATTTATATTTCCAATTGCTGCATAAAAGTGATTTACACTAGCGGAATCACAGGCAAACGCTTGATTCTAAATTTGATGAATGCAAAAACCACACAAAGAGTGTATATACTGTTTATATATATGTATATATATATGTATATATATATATATGTATATATATATCAGTAGTAATTGAAGCTATCAGCTGTTTGGCATTGCATTCTCGAGCTGTTTACAGCTTTCGTTTCTAGACAGCTGGCCAGCGCTGTGCTCTAGCCTATCGCTAAGGCTTAAGTGTCCGTTTCGCTTATACATATGTACATCTAAATATATACACGTATAAATATATATACATATATACATATATATATATATATATAGCTGCTTATTTGAAACGGATAACTGTTTTTAATTAGTGTCTAAGCTTAAGCGAAGCAACTTGCTCTGCTCTGCTCAAGTTAAGCTTAAAGCATGTTGATTTAAGCCACTTTCAAGCACATTTGGAATATTCCAAGTGTTGGCCACACTGATCGCTGTCGTACATCAGATCTGTGTGTGTTTTTTTATTTATGTCTAGGTGTTGACGACACTCGGGCAAGTTTATGCTTATTGGAAAGTTTATAAGTTGGGAAAAGCGCATATGCGAGGGAGAGGGAGAGGGAGACAGAGAGGGAGAGGGAGACAGAGAGGGTGGGTGACAGAGAGGGAGACGATGACGACGACGATAATAAATATAACAAAATCGTGGCATGCCCGAACACTTTTCTAGTTTTTGCGTTATCTTGGGCACATTAACCGTTTGCGTTTGGCATTGCACGCGTCGCTGTTGCTTTTCCAACAAATCGAACTCAATTTCTTATCAAGTTTTATTATATTTTCTTTGCTTTGTTTGTTTTTGTTGTTGTTGCCGTTGCTGTTGTGTTGTTTTGCTTTACCGGGGCACGAGCAAGCAGCAGATAACAAATGAGTGGCAAAGGCAAACCGAGACGCAGTCTGACAACGGTGAGCAGCACAAACCACACAAAAAATGCCAAAAGAAAAGAAAAGAAACGAAAAGAAAATGGCTAAAATCAGTACAGAATAATACAATACATAAATAAAAGCAGAAGGAAAACTAAAAGAAAAATCGCAGCATCTTCAACAGCAACACGAAAAGCTGCAATTAATTTACACTCGTTTCTCGAATTGTATCTCAATCAAAGAAACACCCACACAACACATCTCTCTCTCTGCTCTCTCTCTCTCTCTCTCTTTCTCTCTGTGTGTCTCTCTATGTGTGTGTGTCTCTCTCTCTCGTCTGCTTATTGTTTGTTGCTGCTGTTGTTGATGGCAGCATTCGACTGTTTGTTTGGCATTATTATTTATGAGTGTGTTGCGTGTCTTGTCTTGTGCTATGTTGCAGATTGTGCCAGTGACTGATATCCTGCGTGCCAAGCAAATCCAGGAGGACAATGAGGTGCAGCAGACGCAACAGACGACGATACTGCAGCGCTACAAGAGCGTCTCCAGTGGCAATCTGACCGATCTGCCCGGCGAGGATGAGAAGAAGTCGATGAGTTATCGCATGCGCATGAAATGTAAGTATTACTCTCTCTCTCTCCCTCCTCTCTCTCTCTCTCTCTCTCTCTCTCTCTCTATATATATATATATATATATATACTTATACTTATTTGTGTATATAATCTGTTATCTGCGTTAGGTGTAAGTTGGTAGACGACTTTCCCTGTTTTTCTGCCCATTCATTCCTCCAGGTGGAGTGCGTCCATCTTCCTTTCCTAATGCCACCTGTCTATCGAAGCTGCTCTCTCTCAGCGAGCGGGCAACAAGCAGCTTGGCTACTTTCTGGCTGATCTACTCAATATCGGCCAGTTAATTGAGTGCTCTGAAGTGACTACTTTGTTGTTGACGACTGCCACTTGTCTGTACGCAATTACTTTAAGGCCTGTGTCGATTACAGCCTCGGTTTTGTCACCTGCTCACTTCTGCATCAGTCAGTCTGTTAATATATATATATATATTATATATATTCCACAGCAGCGGCCCACCTTGAGCCGTCTCCTGTCCTCTGTATTCTCATCTTGCCAAATCGTACAAGTTTAAGAATTCAACATTCTACATTTGCATTCCAATTGAAATCAGCTTTGATTGATGGTTGTGCCCCAATTAAGTGTGAGCCGATTCCCAATGCTTAAGTGAGTCAATCAGTCAGTCAGTCAGTCAGTCAGTTTGTGTGGGCATGATACAAATACTGCTTACGAATCGATCGAAGTATGTTAAGCGAAACAGCCAATTGGCTAATTAATGCGCTGAAGTCGACTTTCAAGCGGGCTGCAAGCAACATGCCCACATGCATGCCCCGATGCCACAATGCCCCGAGACATGTGTGGCAGCCAGGGCGCCCCAATGTCTGCCAGCCAAGTTGCGGGTCTTGACCAAGCTGCTGCTGCTGCTGCTGCTAAGCAGCTTGGCCTTAAAAGGCTGCACAATCGCCCACATTGAAGCACACACACACCACACACACAGACACACACCACACACACACCACACACACACACACACACACAGAAACACAGACACACAGACAGAGGCACTTAGATATCGAGTCAGCTATGAATGGAATTGGAATTTGAAAATGCGACTGCGAATGCGAATCATGGAATGCGAGGAGATTTCTCCCACTCTCTGTCTCTCTCTCTCTCTCTCTCTGTCTCCCTCTCTCTGTCTCCCTCTCTCTCTCGCTCAATAATGAGCTGTGCCTGTTTTAGTCAATGAAAGTCTCGCGTTGGATTTCACTTGTTTGGCTTGGCTTTGTAGGGGAATTTTTGTGTGTATGGCCAGAGATGATTCACTGCGGGGATCTTGGAAGTTGGCAATTACTTAGCATACACTGCTGTTGTTGTTGTTGTTTTTGTTGGAATTCTTGTTGTTGGAATTGTTGTTGTTGTTGCTATTGTCGCTGTTGCTGCAGTTGCAGTTGCTTTGTTTTTGTAATGCAAACAAATGCATTCCGCATGCAAAGCGTTCGCATGCCCAAATACAAATAAATACACATATCGAATGCAGGTGATAAATAATACATGTATATATATATGTACTATATATGTATGTATATATATATATATATATATATATTTGTATACATAGTCGTTACTACAAATCAGAGTCGTTTTCAACGTTTTTGACAAACGTCAGTTGAGTTTCAGATATCTAAACGAGTTGTTGTTGTACTCGTAGGATGCTCATATTTCTCTAGAGACTTAAAGAGAGAGAGAGAGAGAGTGAGGGAGAGACGGAGAGACAGAGAGCTAGAGATGTGAGCGAAGAGAAAGAGGGAGCGAGAGAGAGAGAGAGAGAGAGAGAACGACGCTGCATATTCCATGGATAGACGCTTGGCAGAGTGTAGGCCACTAAAACAACTATTGATCATCTGATATATATATATATATATGTGTATATGTATATATGTACATACAGTTGCGATATAGAATGCTCTTGGACCCAGGGAGTTGAGCTGATGAAAAGATCGGAAAAGATCATCCGATTTCAAATCGATTGCGACTCCACATTTGGGCAGAACGCGATGAAAGCTTGGCCTTTGATTTCTCCAGGGAGTTGCCAAAACTTGGCGGACTCTTTGGATAAATTAGGCAGCCAAATACAAATCAAATCACAACTAATGTCCACAAATATGTTGTTGAGCCAGAAGAAAAGCAGAAAGAAAGCTTTACTACTGCTGCTGCATACTTACATCAATATACATATACATAAACATATATATACATATACATATACATATATACATATATATTTACATATGTGCAGTTTGCCCTAATTCAGATGAGATTCTCTTTCTTCTCTTTAACATGGTATTGTCAACGTCAACGCTATTGTCAACATCAACGTCAACATCAACGTCAACATCAACGTCAACATCAACGTCAACATCAACGTCAACGTCGAATGATGACTGATGCGTTGCACGCTGCTCGCTGCACGTTGCACGTTGAAATTGCAGTGAACAGCAATGTATTTAGACTGTAAGTATATATATTTATATATATATAGCCGAAAGCTGTGAGCTAAAAGCAAACGTTAATTGCAGCAATCGATCGCCGAAGAGCGAGAAGAAGACGCGCAATCGTCGCAGCCAGGTGAACAGCCTCTGCCTGGATGAGCAGTCGAAGTATCCGCTGTTTGGGGCCCGTTTCAATGTGCTCGAGCTGAACATGTCGGATCATCCGTATGTGCCGCGCTTCGTTGTCGATGCCTGCGCCCAGATCGAGAAGCCCGAACACATCGAACAGGATGGCATCTATCGGGCCAGTGGCAGCAAGCTGCACGTCGATGAGCTCAAGCGGAAGCTAACCCATCTCTACGATCCGCGCTGGCTGCAAACGGACGACATCCACACGTTGACCAGCCTGCATAAGCAATTCTTTCGGGAGCTGCCCGATCCGCTGATTACCCACGAGGCGTACGAGCGTCTGGGACGATCCCTCACCGATGATGCGGCCATCGAACGGATGCGTTTGGCCTTCGATGAGATGCCCGAACCGAATCGTTCCACGCTCCGCTTCCTCATCAAGCATTTGACCAAGTTAGTGTCGCAAGTGTCCAAGAAGAGAAAGCCTTTCCGTCTTGTTTTCGCATAGAAAACAAGTATTTTTTAATTCATCGCTTTTCGATTCATGCAAATATTTCTCATTTGCTCAAGACACCAAAACAACAAAAGATCTTAGTTTTGTGACCAGCACTGTACGCAGAATCCCAACCCAGTCAGACTTGAGCTTGCCATGTCCCATGTCAAAACTCAGTGCAAAACCTCAATTTTGTATTATGTTCTAGTTTTATATATCTTTAATTTGCACTCTTTAATACAGCACAAGTAGAAATACAAATTGGCAATTAGATTTCGATTTGACAGGCACATTTACAAAACTTTACAATACTTGTGCATATGTAATTTGAGGACTTGTAGTCATCAATTGGGCAAATTGCATGGACTTCCTAAAGTCCGCTGTCTAATTGTATATACCATTTCCCCCATTAACAAAATGTCAGACAAAATGGAGAGCAGCTTACAAATCAAATGTTAGCTTAAATTAAATAATTCGATGGGCAACAGTTATTGCAATTTGATCCGACTTAGAAATCGTAAAACAATAGGCATCAATCAGTAGTATTAAAGTCGTTTTGTTTATTATTATATATTATTATTTGTGTGTGCAACAATCAAAATGTGAGTGTTCATTTCAAATTTTGCATTCACAGCGTTGCAGCAGCGAGCAGCTTAAACCGGATGCCAGCGTCCAATTTGGCAATTGTTTGGGGTCCCTGTTTGCTGGCTGCGAACGACATCAACTTCGATATTGGGCGCATGAATATGCTCGCCAAGGTGCTAATTGAGAACTATGAGCTCATTTTCGGCCCACAAATGAGCGACTTGTCTGCTAATCAACAAACAACCAGAACAACCAGAACAACAACAACAACAATAGCAGCAATAGCAAGTGTAACAACCACAAAAAGGGAAAACATCACACAAACTGTACGTCGCTTTGGAATGGCGCTACTATTTAATATTTAAAACATTTCACACATACATTTATTATAATTGTAATTAGAATTAGAATTTGTTTTTTTTTTTTTCTTAACTGTCATGTATGCTTTAAACCCGCTTCTTCTTCTTTTTTTTGTGTGCTAATATTATTATTTATTTATTGTTAAAAAGCAAAAAAAAAAAAAAAATAATAATGTTTGGAATGTAAACATTTCTTGTAGTCGAATTCAGCAAACAAGCAAAATACTTACCAAAAAGACAGTAGACTAAGCTAATGCTAAACATTATACAGATATATGTACATATGTGTATGTATGTATACACACACACACACACACACACACTAACATACCACAACTCACATCTTTAATATACATTTTTAGGTCTTACGATTTGACCAAAAAAAGAAGAGACAAGGAAAAGAAATAAATAGAAGCATCTCATAGCGTTATCTATGCATACATGTTGAATAGCGATATATCAAAATGATATCATAAATATCATGTGATAAGATTTTGACGCCTTAATATCTTTTTTTTGGGGTTTTTTTTTTTTTTGATAATATAATAAGTTAAATGTGAACATTTACTATATATGTATATATACAAACAATAACAACAAATACATTCATTTTGTATAGTCGTCTTGAGAAGAGCAGCAAATGCCAAAATAACAATAAAATAAATTTAAAAAAAAACACACAAAAAGAGTTGCAGATGATTAATATGTTTGCTATCTCAATAAATCTTACAAGTATTTAAAAAAAAATGGTTCCCTTTGATTATTTACAATGTATGATTGGGGATGACTCCAGATCATATATATGTATGTTGCTTCCATCTATATCTACTGAACTATATTATAGTAACACTTATAAACTTAATTCATGTATCTACCCAGATATTTAGCTGTTGGAGCAATTTTGTATACTTAAAAAGTACACTCATACAAAAATCGGCCCGAATTTTAGGATAGCTCAGCTATAAAACAAGACGTGTATTTCTTATAACTTTCTAATAGAGTTTGATTTTCATATTTCTAGGGTACATTTCGCTAATCATTAGTCTCACTTCCAGTATTTGTTTCTTTTTTAATATGTGTACACAGAACACATATCATTTCAAATTTCATTACACTTTTCTGAATTTAAGAAAGGATTTTCTCTAAAAATAAAGATTTGCATTTCTACTTTTTAGAAATATTTTCTTTATTAAGAAACACATTTCTATAAAATAGAAAAAAGCATTTATATTTTGAACTTTTTGCATTTCAACTTCACACAATTTCTGTAAACCTGAATACTTTCCTGGTGTTCACGACGATTTTCCAAAAATGTAGCGTTTTTTATGAGTGTAAAAAATATAATAATGATTCTTAATTTGAGTGTAGTGTAACTTATAGTTGAACATTCAGTAGTATTCAGAGCATGGGTATACCAGTTAGTAAGTTCAGTCCTTGGCTTGGTATTTATGGTCATGCATTGGAGCACGAGGTATCCATAGTCGCAGGGATCGGTGAAGCCATTCAGTCCATCGAATATTTGCTTGCAGTGATTCATTACTAGACGCTCGTAGGAGCTGGCATTGGGCCCCAGGCGGGCGAGATCCAGCTTGTTATCACTGCCAATGTAGTCGTTGATCAGGCACCTGGTGTAGCACTTGATATTCGTGGCAATGCTGCTGACGGGCTTATCGGCCGAGATGGTCTCCAGATCGACGTGCGTCACTTGTGTATCTGTAGACACTATCCGATGCGTTGCATCCAGATCATCAGCTACATACATTTTTCGAAGAAATGTGAAAGTGAAACATTGTGCAAGGATTTGCATTAGATATGAACTCACTGCTAAGAGGAGCAACAGTTGCGTTGCATTTGTGCAATTGAGAATCCGTTTGCACATGAACTTGCGCTCGCGATGCGTGCAACAATGCAAATGAGGCACGACGGCGATTCCCCCTCTTATTTATGCAACGCAATGTGCCTTGGCAGGGTGCGTGTGTCTGCTGTTAGTCGTACAATTGGGGTATACCCAGTTTTTACATATCGACAGAGAGGGAAAGGGAGAGGGAGAGAGGGAGAGAGAGAGAGAGACAGAGAGAGAGAGAGAGAGAGAGAGAGAGAAATGCAGTCAAAAATACATTTATTTGAATGTTCTTCAAGTTCGCTTAAGATGTATCTTTCACTCGTTGTCATAACTAACCTACAGAGTACAGGGCATCTTGTAGTCAGTAATATTGCTTATGCTCTGCACACTATTTTAAATTGATTGCAATAATAAAGTAACCTATTTATACCCATTGAAAGTGCGTAAAACTGGGTATACTAAAGCAGTTGAACATTCAGGGAGTAAGTTAAAAATGAACATTTTCACAAGTGAACAACAATTTTGAGAGGCTTAGAAGATGTGCATAATGGACTTCGATTAGACACAGTTGCTGGGTATGCGCAAGTCGAGCATATTTTGGGTATGGATCATTCGCACGTTTTGTTTTATTAAGAAAATTATGAAAATCTCCCCCAACAAGGCATTTTTGGTCGATGGGCAAATGGTATTTGTGGTCATTTTGCAAATGCCCAGTCAAATGCAAATCGCAAGTGGCAAGTGGCAAGTGGCAAGTGGCAAATTGCAAATTGCTGGACAAATAGCAGCAGCTGCAGAAACACCAGCAGCATCGGATGTGGCATGCCGGACTAATAATGCCCGCTGTGCGGTTCAAATAAAGGGCATACGCTTAGATTGGACAATCGCTGAGACTTCTAGCCTGAGAGTCTCTCTCTCTCTCTCTCTCTCTCCCTCTTTTACTCGTGCTCTCTCTCGCTATCTCTCTCTCTGCATTCGCACTTGCACTTGCATGATTTCCTGTGTTTGAGTGTGAATTGGAGTAGCCGCCGTGCCCCCGCGCCGTCATTGCAGATTGGGGGTTTCTTGATTATGTGTTTAGGTTTTTGCGGCCACTGGGCAAAAATAGCCGCAAAATTCAATTTTCCAAGCAAATCACACGTGAACTTTTCCCAGTGAGTTTCGAGCAGAAGAGGGAAGCGTGCGGCAAGCTGTGGAAAGGCGGAAAGCCAATGTAATCAGCCGAGCATTTGACATGGCCTGTCATCAGCGACATGGACAGCATGTTCTTGGCGATATATACATACATACATATATATATATATACATACATACATATATATATATATATTAGGTCTTTGGCGACACTGCGGCTGGGCAAAACTTTTGCTGGCCAATCAGCCAAGCCAACGCAGCAGCCGCAGCAGAAAGCCCAAATCCAAAGACAGTTCGAATATGCGCTGGTTTTAAGGAAATCTAAGCAAAATTACAAATTATGCAGAGGATGCTGGCAGTGATGTGGACTGCAAGTCAAAGCACAAATTGCAAAATGGGCGTTGCGGCAACTGCCTCGCAAATTGAAGGGTTATTTCAGACAGTCCAAGTAGCAAATGTATCCCATTTGCGACAACGGCAACAACACTGTGTGTCCCAAATGCAATTATGAGCAGCCCAGCATAATAAGAGCGAGCAACCAAAGTCCACATTGAATTATCAATGCAAATGGAATAAACATTTGCAGTATGTAATCGAGTTGGGCAACGAAAAAGCGAGCGATCTTTATATGAGCGAGTCGGGGTCTGTCGGAGTCTGTCGGAGTCTGTCGGAGTCTGTCTGGCCTGTCTGGCCAGTCTGGTTGTCACGGCTGTCGCTTTGTGGTCGAAAATTGCTCAAATGAAATGCGAGTCATGGCAAGCAGTTGGCTTATAATTCAATTTTTGCTGCTGACGGCCAACCAACCACAGTAGAATTCTAGCACTTGTGCTCCATTCGAGTTTGCCATGGCAATTGGCTTTGGATTTAAGTTTTGGGTTTTGAATTTGGACTTGTGTTTTCTGATTCTGCTTTCAAAATTGCCATGCGCTTCATTTGCTGTTGTGTCTGTGTGTGACTGGGTGGCTCAATGCCTTCAGTTACATAATCGTATACCCTGTAATCGGACGAATGCCATTGTTCAACTGTCACATTTCCTGAGCCGAGTAAAGTGTTATTGCTTTGTCCTACAAATGTCATTTAAGAGATTTGTAAGTGCATTTCTCAAAGCACATATCTATTTTTCTTTTGTCTATCCCTGAAGTTATTGAGGAATAAACCCAGATGTATTTAGCAAGGGTTTGTATTACTTGAAATCAGAGTACAGGGTATCTGATATCAATTGAGCCTCTTATATTTATAGCGCTATTAATCAGAGTGCAGGGTATCTGATATTGATTCAGTCTCTGGACAGGCAATGTCTTAAGTTTCATTTTGGTTTTGGTTTTTCTCTTTTTTTGGCAGCACTCAGAAATATAAATTTTGCAATTTTATTGCGGCCAAGCAGTTGACTGCAGAACAGTAACTTAAGCCGGTCTTAGGATGAGTGGAGCCGGACGAGCATCAGCATCAAGAGCAGAGCCAGGACCACAGTCAGGACGAGATGCCTAACCACTGAAACGTGCCTTAACTTATGAAATATTGCAAGTGCCAGTTGCCAGTTGCCAGTTGCCAGTTGCCAATTGCAGAGCGCAGAGCGTCAAAAGTGGCATTCTGCCCTTGGTTGAACCCAAAACACTCCTTCTTCTTACAGCTGCATGTTGGTCCACAGAATTTACCATGTCATATAATATTGTCAATTGTATTAACTGTTATTTAATTAACACTAACATTCAAAATAAAGTAATTAAAGTTCAAATGCAAATGATCTCGCTTACAAATATTTCTAATTTTTACGAGTGTTGAAATATGTATAAAAGTGTTGTCTACGCAATTCCTATATGTTAAACAAGTAAATGTGTATAAAAAATAATAAATAAAGTAGGATCTATTTATTAATGTTGAGTATATTATTGAAAACATAGACTGCATAGACGGCTGCATCATAATTAATTATTTTTGCCTTGTTGAGCTTCATGTGAAACTCGGCTTCATCATAAATACATATTACATAATTATTTTGGTTTGCTTTGCAGTTTCTAATATTTCAGTACGCTCGAGAATTAATTAATTAAATTAATAACAAAAATAATTATTAACAAATTGTTGTGCGTGCAGTGCTGCTATTGTTACTCATGAACCGCTAATCATATGCAATACGATGGAGGGTTTTTTAAATTGCATAAATCAAAGAGGTCTGATGCTATTTTGTGTAGCTAAAGCGCTGTGTAATTAAATTATAAATTGTTGCTGATCATATAGAAGATATTCCCATCCCACATAAGCCTCGTTAAGATGAGTGGCCAAGACAGATGTGGAGTGGGGCAGCAGGAGCAGGAGCAGTAGCAGCAGCAGTAGCAGGAGCAGCAGCAGGAGCAGCAGCAGCAGCTGTAGCTGGAGTGGAGCAGCGGCACTTGTTGTTGGCCAAGTGGTTGCTGTTTTGGGCTTGAATTTGCCGCTGGCTCACTTGATGTTACCAAAAGTGGCGCCACCTGTTGGCCAGAGGCGAGGACTGAGTGGCAGACGCCACAGTCGCGCTTTCATGACTCGCAGCAGCACTCGACATTAAGATGCCGCCGCCAATGTGTAATAGCAGACTGAACAGTGGGTGTGTGTGTGTGTGGCTAAAGATATAGAAGCTGTGAGTTTGGTTGACAGGTTGCTGAGTTAGCAGCAGCCGCAGCAGCAGCAGCAGGAGCAGCCGCAGCAGTCAAGGATGTGACAGCACTGAGCCCATTTGACACAAGCATAATATAATAAAAACCGCAAACAAGTAATGCCAACCAGCGCCCTCTGTACTCTCTGCTCTGCTCTCTGCCCAGCACCACTCCACATCCATTGAAGTGGATCACAGGCGTGTAGGCCTCAACATTCGGTATAAGGTCCAAGTTGAGGTCCGCACGGAAGCGGATAACCGAGCCGAGAAGTATGCCAAGTATGATGCTGAAGTGTCCTCGTCTGTCTCGCTTTGTTTGCTGCTCTTATCCCGGCCTGGGCTGAGTGCTGAGTCCTCTGTGCGTCGGGGCGTTATCCTTTCGGCGTGATTAAGCCACAAGTGCGTGACATTTTAATGCGACATTTATGCCCAAGACAAGAGATTATTATTGAAAACGCGCACTACGCCCTCACGACAACAACAGCAACAACAACAACGGCAACAGCAACAACAACAACAACAACAACGGCAACAACAACAACAACAACAACAATAATAATAATAATAATAATGACAATGATAATATTATCAGCAAGGATAACATGGTGAGTTGCTTAACACCAGTCTCGCAGCTTATTTATTTATTTTCCCATTTGACAACTAAGTGACACATTGTGTTTGACGCCCCACAAGATGGCAACCCAGCTGTTGGCTGGTTGGATATTCGAGCAGCAGCAGCAACAACAATGGGATATGGCTGTAATCAAGACACGTTGTTATTGATTCTGATTTATGCGTATTCTTCAAAGCCCATCAAATATGAAGAATAATTTTAGTCAACAAGAGTATGTAGAAATTAGTGTGTAGTTTGTGAGTCTTTATTTAAGTTTACATTCTCCCAACTAAGTCATAAGAATGTGAAAAGAATTAAATTACACAGATTAAAAAGGAAATTTGTATTGCAATTAGGCGATTTTATTTGTAATATTAGCGGCATGAGCAGAAAAGCGCAGTTCTTAAAATCTTCGAGAATATATTGTGCATTCGTAAGAAAAACAATTTCAAGAACAATTCATTATTTACTATTTGAATACTAATACAAAATAGTCAATTAAAGTATTTCTTAAATTCAAAAAGGACAAAAGAGTTTCTAGCAATGCAATCCTTCTTTATTGTGCCATATTTCTTGGACTGGGCACAAAAAAACCAGCAACAATAAGGTGTCGAGACAACAATACAGACATGTATATATAATATAGAATGTATAATAATAGAACTAGTTTGTGCACGCCTTTTCTAGAAAGTCCAAATACAATTCAGCATCTCATCATTTTGCACATAAATTTGTTTTTCTTTGTTTTGGTTTTTCGGTTTTTTTGGTGCAAAGCAAAAGTGTTGACAGGAAACTGGCTCTTTCATGCGTCTGTCAAAGCCAAATGAAATGGCAATTTAATTGAATTCTTTAGAAATGAGTTCGCCTTTGTCTACGAGTACAATTAAAACGCACACAGCGCTCTACGTGTGCGGCTGTGCCGGCATTTGGCAAACTACTTTGGTTTCTTGTGACTGGCCAAAATGGAAATAAACGCAACGGATTACCTGGGCAACTAGCTCCCAGTGATGCTGGCTGAATTAAAATCGAAATCATAACATGTCAACACACTCACGTTTTTATAATGTAATGTTGAAAGCCCAACTAAAATAATAAAAGCTATGACAAAAACGGGCTAAGAGGAGGAGAAGGAGGGGCGGGGGGGGGGGGGGGGGGGGGGGGCTGGCAAACAGAACTAAAAATGAGAATGCAAATGAAAGGGTGACGAGCCGGGCGCAGGTTCCGTGAAGGAGGGGTTCCTGGTCTGGTTGAACAGGTGTTTCAGTTTTGCTTCGCATTCAAAACTATGCAATGAAATGCTGCATGTGTGTGGCTTTGTGTGTGTGTGTGTGTGTGTGTGTGTGTTTGTGTGTGTTTGTGTGTGTTTGTTTGTTTGTTTGTTGGCGGTATAAAAATGTAATAACAAAGTTGACGCGTTGCTTTTATTGCCTTTTGGCTGCATTCGGGCTTGTGGCTTTGTCGACACTAAAAACTATTTACACACACACGCAGACAGTCAGAATAAGTGAGAGAGAGAGAGAGAGAGAGAGAGAGCGAGACATACAGAGAGAGAGAGAGAGGGGGATAGCGAGAGTTAAATGTTTACAAACAAAATGCCAATGGACGCAGATGCCACGGAGTGTTGTCATATCACTGCTAAAGCTACCGCATGGCGCTGAAAACTATGCAATGCCGCAGAGCAATGCAGAGGGAATCCGTTGGAGGGCGGAGGGTGGGTGGAGAGTAACTAGCCTACACTCGGCGAAAGAAATGTGTGCAGAGCATTGCCATAATCTCGGCAGCTCACGCTTTGAAAATTACAAAACTTGTGCCTCATTTTATATCCATATACACAATATATATAATATATATACCATTATTTTGTGCAGCTCATTTTCTATCCATATATATTTATTAACAAAACTTGTCTAAATTTGTTGCAAATTGAATGCAAGGAGACTCTAGTTAATGAAGAAGATAACACTTAAAAAAAGAATTCATACCTTTTAACCAATTTCACATGTTCGATGTGATATCGAAATAAATGATCTGAATTTGTTGTAGAAATTGCTTAGATAACTAAAAGAAAAACCCGGCTCGTTAAGAAAAAAGTTCTTTTTGATTGTTGCACAGCAGATGCAATGTTTGAACGATTTCAAAGATACTGCTTAATATTTGTTTCTTCATTTATTTTTTTGCTGAGTGCAGCTAGTGCTACTGTTGCCTCATTTATTTTGCTGAGTGTAGCTAGTGCTACTGTTGCCTCATTTATTTTGCTGAGTGTAGCTAGTGCTACTGTTGCCTCATTTATTTTGCTGAGTGTAGCTAGTGCTACTGTTGCCTTCTTGCCAACTGCCAAACCGCATTGTCCCGTTAGCATTTTCATTTCAAATTCAAATGCTGTTTGCATAAAAACACGAGGCGAAGACGTCGGTCGACGGACAACCGACAACAGACAACAGACGTCTGACGTCAGACGTTGCCTCCGTCACGGACTCGTCGCACCGTTCAGAAATTATTTTGACTGACTGTGCGATTCGGTTGCGGCATTGGTAGACCTGCCAGGCCGGACAGACTGACTACCAAACGGCCAAACATGGGCCAAGTGACAATAACAAGAAACGGTCGGCGACTTTTTCCTGTTCTTTTCTTTTCTTTCATTTTTTTTTTTTTTTTTCGCAAAATTTATCCAATGGCCAAAGTCGTTGGCCGCCAGAGGGCGCTTCAGCGTCGTCGCGAGCCAAATCGAAAATGAAGCAAAATTGGCAAAGATGCCACGTTTGGACAGCAACAGCTGCCACCAGCTCAGTTACATATGTGTATGCGTGCGTGTGTGTGTGTGTGTGTGTGTGTGTGTGTGTCTGCTCTGCCCTGCATCCGTTTCTCAGCATGCCATGTGTACTAGTGTGCGTGTGTGCGTGTGTGTGTGTGTGCCGTGTCTGTGTTTGGTTAAATGGATTGTTTACTTTGATTACAAAAATATGGCAAATGTTTGCACGTTTTTTTTATGTCTAACTGTGTGTGTGTGTGTGTGTGTGTGTGTGTGTGTGGTGTGTGTGTGTGTGTGTGTGTGTGTGTGTGTGTGTGTGTGTGTGTGTGCTAGAGATGAGCAAAGATCGTGACTTATTTGATTCTTTTAATTTTGCTTATTATTTATTGACGATCGATAAGAATTAATTATTACTATAATTAATACAATCAAAAGCAACAAATTTTAATTTCAACTCAAGTTTTGCGTATTTTTAGAAAGTATTCCTCTCGGTATTTGAGTGTTTAATAAAGGGATAAGCTCTACTATCAAAACGGTTGAGTAAATAATTAATTTGTCTCTAGACTAAATCACTCCTCGTTGTTCATTTGATTGAATTTGCTGCGCAGTCTGCACAAAAGTACACCATTGAAATGATGTATATGAATGAAGTTGTACATCAAAATATTATAGACTTACCTGCAAGTTCTACAAAAATAGATATGATACGGTCAGAATATTAGATTTTTGCCAGACTCTTACTGGAATATCGATTTTTATTTTATTTTTTATTGATTAAATTCATCATTTCTGAATATTTCTTATTTTTCATTGTGATTCAAAGTTAATAATTTATAAATTTGTGTTTTCCATTTTATGATAATGAAAATAAGCTCGTCGAAATCATAATACAGTTGCAATAACACAGATTTATCGCTATTTATTTGAACACATCTCGAGCTCATCTCTGATGCTACACTGCGCGAACGAAGTGCAATATTTGTGAGCGGGATGGCAGGATGGGTGCGAGGCTGGGTGCGGGGGAAGTGTCGGGATGTGAAGACAAATGCGGCTTGGTGGAGAGCGCTTATAAAATCCAAAAGCTAACATTATAGCAAAAAATCTGCTGTTATACATTTGACTTTGGTTGATTTTTATGCATTTCCATTGCAGCCCCGCCAGATTGTTGTTTGGGTTTTTCCTGAAATGGGGCACCTGTCCTGGTGGAGCGAACAATGCTGCCAGCATACATTTGAGTTAAATGCTGAAATGCAAACAGTGGCATTGAATGGAATGCTTTATGACGTGTTCGAATGTTGAATGCCCCCAACGGAACACATTGGCTACATGTTGAAAAATGCACATCCAGAAAGAGAAGCGGACTTCTACTTGCCCAAGATATCAGAAGCACTTCGAGTGATCTAAGTGATGATTAGACACCCATCGAATTGAGTGTAAAATGTAAACTATTTATGTGCAGATTCATAAATACGTAATACCTAATCACCGACGACAGTCAGACTGACAGTAGCAAAATTCACAAGACAGCAAATGTTATTATAATATGAACTAAATCATATAAAGACTGCAAAACAGAACAGTTTCGAAGGGAAAGATTTTATTGTTTATTTAATCTCAATAAGAGTAACATTTTATTTTATATTTTCCGTATTTCTCTCTCATTGCTGCATTTTCCAGCTCAACTGTGTATAGAACTAATCGAGCGGCTGATTAAATTGTCTCTATGGCCTACATCATTTATCACCCCCTCAATGCTGCACCCTTTCATCATTCTCACTGACTGCTTAGCTTCCCTTTCCCTTTCTCTCTCACTCTCTCTCTCTCTCTCTCTGTCTCTCTCTCTCTCTCTCTAGCCCCTTTAGTGCATAGCATTGACGGGCATATTTGCATTTCATTGAATGTGTGCGCTGGCAAAACTAATTTTCCAATAAAACCAGTGAGAAAGATTTAAAAGGAGTATGCTTGACTAAGGAATACCCCGCAACTAGCTCTACTTACAAATGAAAACACAATTCGTTGCAATTCCGCTCGGCAACTACAAAAAATCTGCTTAACTGCTGACTTTGGTTGAGATGGCTTTGCAAACAAAACAGTTGCTTCCAAAAAAAGCCCACATTTGAGCAGATAGTTTCAGTCGTAGACACATATACGATAAGGTGGACATGGATATGGACTATTTTTATATAGGTTAAGTGACGCATACGTTTCAAGTCTCACTCAGAAAGCAGCTTGCGGACACCGAAGTCCCCTTTGTTTGAGTAGAATCTGCAAGGGATGCCCTGTTGTATCCATTGTCGGTGTACGGGGTATGCAACACAAAACAAAAAGCAGAAGAGTGAAATAACATTTTTATTAGCTTCTCCATGGTGTATGCAAGCATGTATGCATATCCATACATATTTACATGCACAAATACACACATACATTTGCAGGCTTGGGGCGAGCAGCTGCTACAATCACTGCGTGCCGGAAGAGAGCCCAACGGCCACGCCCACAATGGCAAATAGTTTTACACTGTAGCTCAAGGCCCCCTTCATATATACACCGCCCTTCCCGCCCTTTCATACATATATATATATATATATTTTTTTTTAGCGCATTTTATTTTATTAATGCGATTTTGTTTGCCCAGAGTGGAGCTGGAGCCAGAGCCTTTGGCAGGATGTGCCCAAGACGTCGGCTCGTCGCTATTATGGCAGCTATTTGTTTGCACACGCACCCCCCCACCCCTCCCCCCAGTAGCAGAGGTTGGCGGCATAGGAGCAACAATAGTATAATTATTCTCGCGCTCGGCGGTCCGCCCAGAGACGACCACATGTCGCCCATGATTAATTGAAAGATTCCTGAACTGTTTCGTTCTTGTTTGTCCATTGTTTTTGGGCGCTGCCTTATGGCTATATGTATGTTTATAATATATATGTATATGGTCCAATGGCGTTTTGATAAATAGTTGCTGACTTCAAATTTCAAAAAGGAAAAATGTACGATTGTCGAGTGTCAACAGGAGTTCCAGCGACAGCTGCTGGTCAGGATTAGCATATGGAGCAGCAGAGCAATGAACTTCTTTCTATTTACCAATTGGCTTTTGTTTTTATTCGCCAACTGAAACAATTATTTGTATTTGCTAGTCATGACACTGTATATAGTTTTAAGGTCAACATTTGCATTTCGAACAAAGGCAATTAGTTGATTGCTAATTCAAATTAATTAGTAGAGCCTTCAGCAAGAAGCCAGCCAGTTTGCTCAATCAACATTAATAATTAATAAGTTAATAAGGAGCTTTCCGAGCAGTTTTGTTTGCGTTTATTGTGACAAGTTGTTCCCCAAATTGTGAGTACAAATGTCATTAAAATTCACTTAATATATATTCTATAAATTTATATATTTTTTTGCGCATTTTTTTTTATCAGCTTTTGGTGTGTTGCTGTTGTTTTGCCAATATAAATTATTCTATCGACTTGTTGTTTTTGTTTGTTTGTTTCAATTCATTAGCCTTTGTTATTGATGGTCAGTTGATATGCCGAGCTGCCTTTTTTATGCCCAAGCAATTCCCAACAATAATTGACATATTAACAATATGCACACATTTTCACAGTCTTTGGTTGCTTTTGTATTCCAATTAGGGCACATATTTTCGTTACAAACTCCAAGCGAGACGGGCTACATTTCAATTGAAAAAACCCAAAAAATGTGTACTTTTAACTTGGTGCACCAAATTGTTTGGTTTTTGTTCGCCAAAAATGTGCTTCTGTAAAAAGTGCGGGGCCAAGGCAAAAAAAAAAAAAAATGCTAGCACAAAACTGACTCTGGAAAAGTGCACTTTTGCACATGAGCGGGATGAGTTCATTACGTGAGTGTGGGAGTGAGTGGCAATGTGAGTGCCATGGTCATTAGTCCTTCTTATTAGGTTCGGAATGTAGTAGCTCTGAAACTGTCATCACTTGTTGTCCTGACAACAGGATTAAGGACAGCAAAAGCAACAGGAGCTGTTGCATTCAAATGAAGTGAAATGATTATCATCATGCTGTTCCTGGTAAACGCACTGTTCACAGCAGAGTGCCAGAGAGTTGGCAGTTCAAATTGTATATTATGTTTTTCGGCCATGGCCGAAAAGAAGAGGCGACTACAGTCAACACTGCCCTGCCATTTGGCCATTGGCCATTGGCCATTGGCCAGTTGAAGGAGTTCTGCCAGTTCTGCCAGGTTGGTTATTGGCTGCTCGAAGTTGTGTGTGTAATTGTACACAGACAAAAAGGATATGTTGACTATTCAATTGAATGAGATGTTAATGAAGTTCTTAACAAAAGTAAAAAGTGTTTTTCTTTAAGCAACAAAAAGCACAAATTTGTGTAGCAATCCATATCTGTATCACAGCCAAACAGAAGATGAGGGTGGAGACAGACTTACTCCATCTTTTCTCCACTTAACTGTTCAACTTTTGTTGATGAAAGCTCCGGTGCAATTATATTTATTGTTAATATTACTAATCTAAACATGTGACACTTTTTAAGTATATTTACACAGGTATAAATTGAATGCCACAAAAAAGAAATTAAAATGTAGCCTTAAAAACTGCGAATTTCGATTTAATAAGTTGTTTTTTTTTCCAAACATGGAAAATCTCAAAGTAAAGTTTTTAAATCTCAAAGATAATAACAAAAATGAAAACGATAAACTTACTTTATAAACAATAAAATAAGTCAACCTAAAAATCAAATTAAACTTAAGTTGTCTTTATTTGGTTAGTTATTTATATTGTTTTTTACGCTGCTTGAATATAATTTCAGTGCTTTGTTTATTTGCCAACAACAACAATTAACAATTTAAGAAAGGATTTGTCATCACCTGTTGCTGTCAGTGTATGTTTATGGGCAGGACTGTGTCTGTGCTGGCAGGTCGAGTTCTAATTATGCAAACTACCTGCTGTTACTCAATTAATCTTGATTACGTTTGTGTTATCCAAATATGATTATGTTGGTATTAATTACATTGGCCAAAGCGGTTGCCTGTCTGCCAGCCAGCCAGCCAGCCAGCCAGCACTTGTCCACGCAGGCAGCATCTACTTGGACTGTTCTTGCTATCTTCGTTGCCGGTTCGCTTCCCCTAACCTCTTCCTGGTACTGATCCAGTTGCTGCTGTTGCTGCTGCTGTGCCGCTGCTGCTTCCTCGCCAGCTGGCAATTTGTGCAACGGAAATTGAGTGCTGTGAGTGTGCGTTTGCTGCCCGTTGGCCTGGCACTAATGATGGCAACAATTGCCTCGGCACAAAATATCCGTGCCAATATCCCTACTGAGTACCATACCAACACGTCCCGTCACGTTCCGTCCGGTCCTCTTCGACAGCAGCAGCGTCAACGCATTAGGCCAATGTGTTTGGCATTGGAGTGCCAACAGTGCGAGCTCATCATAATCAATGGCAATGGCAATGGCATTGGCAAGGGCAATTCGCATATAACGTGACTTTCACTGGCTCCTAATTAGGCCCCCAGACTTAACTGGAAGTCACCGCAACCTTTTTTGAGGAAAGGCGCCAACCAGCTGACACCTTCAACCATTTTGGCCAACTTATGCTGAACTATTAACCTTAATGCAAACGATGCTTAAATTGATTGGTCTTGAAACAGAAAGCCTTAGCTATTTTAGTATAGGTAATTAGCTGAATATATATATATATATATATGTGTGTGTGTGTGTGTGTGTGTGTGTGTGTGTGTATGTGTTGCATGTGATTGCTAATTAGAAATAAATATTATTATCATATTCAATTATGTAATGGCCAAGTGTTGTTTTTTCATTAAAATTACCCTGTACAGAAAAAATATGTTAATATTAATAATCATTCTTATTATTACGTGTTCTAATATTTTACATAATATCCCAACGGGACTGAAAACATATTGGATTTATAAAAAAAAAATTGATAACGAGAGATCAGCAAACATTAAATAACTATAAAAAATATGTGATAACATAATTCAAATTAAACTAATAATAAATTGTTTGAAAACTTTGTAAAATGAATTATTAAGAATATTTATAATTATAAGTTTATGATTTATGATTTTTGTATATACAAAATAAAATGAATTTTTAACTAATTAGCTTAGCATAAAATGCAGTCGGTTTTATGTTGCAGGCCACAATGCCAATTGCTGTTGCATGTGTCATTTGGACTGCTAATCGCTTAAGCGTCGATGCAGGTGATTTATTTGATTTGACTCGAGACAGTGTGTGTGTGTGTGTGTGTGTGTGTGTGTGTGTGTGTGTGTGTGTGTGTGTGTGTGTGTGTTTGTTTGTGGGTGTTGCGTTTATGAAACTCTTGGCAGCTTGTAGTCGGCTGTGCAACACTTAAATCATTTTCAGTTTGTACAATTTTTATGTCAACTTGTTAGTTTCTTGTTTATTTTTGCCCCCGTTGCTGGTTAGCTCGTTGCTGCTTGTGCCATTTTTGTTTAGCTGGCTCACACACACACACACACACACACACGCACACACATACACACACACACACACACATACATTCTCATATATAAAGACACTTGCTTTCATAACCTTACACTCGCTATCACACACGACACACTTGCAATGCTGTTACTCGGCTGCACTTCCGGCCTTTCGACTGCACTGCCATTGACTGTTCAACCATATAGCTTTACACACAAATACACATATCCACACACACACACACACACACACACACTCACATACCCACACATACACTCATAGTACACAGTATCAGGCTTGGCAGCATATCCGGGCTGTGTGTCGGCAGTGGACGTTGCAGTTACCGGCAACAACTAACATCGCACAGTGGCCCCAAGTCGCTTGGCATTTTTCGAAATTTACGTAATTTTGTTCTTAAATTTGTATATGTGTGTATTGGTTTTTTGTGACTATATGTCTGTATGAACTATAAGTTCTTGGAACAATTTTAACTTTAATTGAATCGATAATTGCCCTTTCTGCTTGCTGTAGATCAGCGCCGATTAGCTATTGCTGCAAGAGCCACAAGATCAAGTCTATATCTTGGTTTAGCATTGATCAACTTGATCGATTTCATAAAGATTGGTTAAGGAACACAGTAGTTGTTAAACACATTGTTTTTGCCACATTGCCTCGGGTAATTCAGCTTATTATTCCGAAAGCGAATGTTTGTGTCTTTGTAGAAATCAGAGTTACTCTTTTCTTAGTTCCAAGGAAGATTGTTTTAAGATGTTTAATAATATATGTCAAATTTGCCAGGAGTTTTTATTATTTTATTTTATTTATGTACTTGTGCTTGTGTTATTATTATGAAATATATTTCGTATATATAAAAGAATTATTTTTAATTTAAATATGTTTTTCTTTCGTATACAAATTATCGAAATAATTGAAATTATTTCTGAAAACAATAGGATCTTTCTAGTTTTATGTGCGTTTTTATTTTAGGGCGAATTTCTAAATCTCAGTGCGAGTTTTTTCTGAGTGTACTTAAACTCATTTCTACTCTTTCAGGCCAATATTATATTTGCTCATATTTCATAGCCAACTCTTCTCTTGCTCTCAGTTTTCAGCATAAGGTTTTATTTATTTTTCTTAAATTTTCGTTTAGCACATTTTTTTTTGTTTGGCTATTTCTTTGATAGTTTTTGGACACAGTGTGGCAATCTTGTTTGCGCTGTGTGGGATGTCAGGTTTTTCAGTTGCAAGCCATTGAAAAGTTTTCTGTTGCAACTGCAAATTATGTTGCATGGTGTGCTGATTGTTGGCGTTGTTGTTGTGATTGTTGCTGCTGCCAGTGCCTGATAATGGCACACAATGTTTATTTACTTGCTTTAACAATTTTTGCTGTTCATGTTGTTGTTGTCTTTGCTGCTGCTGCCGGTGGTGCTGGTGCTGCTGTTAATTTTACTTTATTTTCCATTGCCCCGTCGTCGGCGTGTTGCATGCAGCATGCAGCATGCTGACAATGAGACACTTGAGCATTTGGCGCCAGATTGCTTGCTACACTCTTGCACCATACACCACGACGCGTCGGTGGCCAGCGTGCGACAGAGATAGCAAGCATGCCACTATTAAGGGTGTCTCGCTCGCACGCAATGTTTGTCTGCTTTTGACTTTGACTTAACTTGTTTGTTGTCTCTGTGTATTGCTCACTGGTATGTTTATGTGTGCAAGCTTAAGCACACACACACACACACACACACACACACACACACACACACACACACACACACACACACACACACACGTGCTGTTTGTGCCTCAGCTCTGTGCTGTAAAGTGTCGAGTTGGATTTACGTAATTTATGCCCTATTTGCTTTTCGGCTTCATTTCACTTTTGCTACTGCTACTTTTCCAAAAGTAATTCGAGTCTTACACCTTCCACCAATATACCCATGTGTGTGTGTGTGTGTGTGTGTGTGTGTGTGGGTGAGTAAGCCTTGCACTGGGTGTACTTTTTACATTAGTTTGTGCTGTGCCGTATTTTGGGCTTAAGGTCGACCATGATGTCAACTACACCACAAATAAAAAGTTTTTTATGGTACTCAATTTCAAATCAAAAGCAAGTAAGTCTGATCTAGAGACTAGGTAAGAGCTTCTGACTAGCTTATACCCTATATTCAGGTATTTGCCCCATAAATAAAGTATACACAAACACAAATGTTGCAAGTTGCGCACAAAAATAAACGTAATTTTTATACGAGTTGAGCTGCGTAAATTCAAACTTAAAAAATTAAACAATTTTTTTTTTAAATATATATGTATGTGAAATTATAAAACCTGTTCTGATACCGAAGATATAAGATATATATATATTGTGTCAGTGCCCGTGTCAGACAAAAATTGGAGGCTGGGAAATCGATCAAATTGATAATCGCAAATGGACAAAGCCACAATATCTCCCAACATTTGAAGGGTACAGTCACCAAATTAGTTTGATAGGTTGTTGCCGATATCCTTCAAAGATTGGCATTGGCCACGCATACCTCCACCGTAAATATATTACTGGTAGCTGCCTTTAAGGATCAATAAGAATCAATCATCGCCAAATGCGATAGTTCTCAAAGTGTAAATCGATAAGACCGCTAATCTTCCACAATTTTAAAGCTAGAGTCACCAAACTTGTAAAGTAACTAGTTAACCTCCTTCAAAGATTGGCATATACATTTTCAGACCACGCCCACAACCCACTGCCGCCCCAGCAACTTCGGCCCTAGAAGTCTGAAATGCGCATATCTTTCACAATTTGTAAGCTGAAGTCAGCAAAGTTTAAAAGCATGCTTCTGGTAACTTCCCTAAGAGATCGATAACTAATTGGATGGCCACGCCCACTCCGATACACCTGATAGTGTGAATCGATAAAACCATAACTCTTTCACAATTTTAAACATAGAGTCACCAAATTGCTAGCAACACCCTTCGGCTATGCCAGACTGCAACGTTCTTCCAATTTTTGTATATTGGCGAATGGAAATCTTGAATTTTCCAAATATTTAATGGGCGTGAATAGCGATAATCTTAATGAACATAAAACATTCAAATTGAATGGCATATTTCCGTTGACTTGAGGGATTATTGCGTTTGGCCAGCCATGCGATTTTTCGGCTTCTATTTGTCAAGATTACAATCATGGATTATGACTTGTACGCCCGAATACTTCTAAAACAGCAAATTTGTTAGTCATTTACAAATGAACAAGCTGATTCCTCTCACCGAACCGGACACAATTTCGGGTCGCACTGGATGCCAGTCCATTGAGCGTATGTATGGATTTTGTCCATGAATGGACTCTCGTATTTTGCCCGTTAGCACATCATAAACTGTATAGAAATGACATTTATTTGATGTGTATTTTGATTTTTAAGCAAGCCCAACTCACTCTTAATGCGTCCCGTCAAACAGGACGTGTAAATGAAACGCTGTCCCGTCTGCTCCATGGGCGAGAATTTAGCGCAAAAATACGGGTTGTATGCGAAATTGCCATAATAGGTCATTATGCTGGTGTCGGTACCGGTACGCGGCATGTTGAGATTGTCCAGAGAGGGAACTGCAAGCAATCAATCAAAAATATGTAGGTAAAAGTGACGAGAACATGTTGGCTGCAAATGGACACAGAACACGGAAAAACGCCCTGATATTTTACCTATATACAAGCATTTAAGATAGTTTATAAATATTTAGAAAACAACTTGAAAATTACGATTTTACGGGGATCTTAGAATAGGCTCTCTACTACTGAGATAAAAGTGTTTCTAATCTCAAATTTCAAGGTGATTTTCAAAAATTAAGATTAAGATATCTTTTTCTGAGTGGGTTAACTCAGCTGTGCTGATGCAGATCAGGCACATATATGTGTACATATATACATACATTCATATTTTGTGATATACAGATACAGATGAGTGCCTTTTAAATACCAATTACTCATTGCTTACTGTGGCGTGCCAAGCAGTCCCATCGTGTCCTGGATTGTCGTATGTCCCAGATTTTAAAAATTCCATCGTTGGAACTGGATAGGACATGGCCGCCATCGTTGCGCGGATCAATGGATGTAATGCCATCCAAGTGGCCAATGAATGATAGCTCAGAGTTGGATGAGCGCAGGTCGAACACCTTCAGCAGACCATCAGCGTAGCCAGCGATGAACACATTTGGATCGCTGCTGTTCACATAGCACAGAGTCTTCAAATGGGCGCTGTGCAATTTGTGCTGCGTCATTGTGGCATTTGTCTGAACATCTGTCACAACGATAGTGCCACTTTTCTTGCCACACATGATATTATCACCCGACGGCGAGAAGCGCAGCGCGTTAACGTGGTCGATCCCAGGCAGATCAAACCAATGGCAGTCTGTCATAGAGCCACTGACCGGCATCAAACAAACTGTGCGAAAATGTTAAACATTGCAAATTAAATATATAATTTACATATTTCCTACATTGCCTTAAGGTGGAGTAGGCCAGGTGCTGGCCATTGGGACTGAAATCAGCGTCGCTGATGGCAAAACCAATTCCGAGGCATGGTTTGATCTGATGCAGCAGGTGGTAGCCCTTTGGCCCCTTGGAGCCATCGTAGATGCTCACCAGACCACCTGCAAGTAGAAAAAAATATAAAAAAAATCAAATTCAAGCTGATTCCAAGTACAGTTGTCGCTCGCTACGTATTTCTAATAACCCGAATGACATACAGATAATATGTACAAATGGTGAATCTGATATAATAAAGTGAAGTTTGATGAAAACTGTTTGAATATTCAAAAATGCAAAACTGGATGTTGAAATTAGCGAGCAACAATTGCACAGATCAAACTCTTAGCTATTGCTTAATGACCTTGGCAAACAATTAGCAGTTGGCTGCCACTCCTGTTGAACTTGTTGACAAGACTTGTTTCGCCCACCGGCATGAGGTGTTTTGGCATCAGTTTGTTCGGAATATGTTGATTCCACAAGTGGCGCTGATGACTGGCCGAGAAGGAGGAGGCGACTCCAGTTTCGCGCTGCTGCAACGCGTGCATCAGATTGAAGCGTCTATCTTCGGGCTTGCCAGTGAGTTCCTGTATATCATTGTACAAATCGGTGGTCTGCAAACGATGATTGGCTAAACGCTGATCAGGGCTGAAAATAGAGGCTCCTTAAGTATGCACCTACCTGAAATTCTTGTAGAAAGGACTCTGTGCAATTGGGCAAGTCCACGTTACCGAACTCCATCGAATAATAAATTCAATTTCGAAAACCAATCAATGAAAATGCAATTTCGTCAAATTTCAGTTTTTCTAATTTGACAATAAGCTGTGGTGGCTCGACGATATGTTGCTTAGATTGTTTATCGAATGCACTGTAATTGCAGTTATAACAAGCTTTTACAACACCTAATCTTGTGATTCTTCCGACAAGTTCCCATTTGCTTTTGTCTCTCTTGGAAATTGAGCCGGTTAGGTACGTGATCAGATCAATGAAAAGTTTACTATTTATAAACAATTTAAACAACACACAAATTTATCGTATTGCAACCTAGAAGTAAATGTCAGCTAAAAGCTCAGATGTAAAAATAAGAATTTTCACAGTGATTTCATCTCTATGCTCCCCACAATTTGTACACCACACTGAACCATTTTATTTTAGTTCAATTTAACTAATTGCTACATATATTTATAATGGGTAGAACAATCAGATCTTATAAAATACCAATATTTATTATTTATGAAGGGTATAATGGCTTTGTGCAAATGTATGTAGCAGGCGGAGGGAAGCATCCCCGACCTCATAAAGTATATATATTCTTGATTAGATCAAAGTTCTCGTATACCCCGATTATACCCAGATCGAATTTATTCCTTTATAAATGTATATGAACGCGGTTGTCGCAAACCTTTGATTTCAGTTCGGGCTTGTTAATTATTATATGCGCTGCCATAAGAAATTAGAGCACTTTCACACCTACTTACATTTGGGTGTGCAAACCTGTTTAAAATTAAATTTAGCAATATAACAAAGTTGTTTAATAGCTGGCTTCAGGGTATATCTTAGTCGAGTTCACTCGACTACAGCATTCTCACTTTTTTTTTTCGAGTCGACAAAAATATGAATAATACTCATATTCCCCTTTCTTACCTACTGTTGCCTGGCCGAATGCTGCTTATAAATCGGCTCGACCTTAAGCCAAATGCAGCGCAACTTGGGCTCTAAATCCCCGCTCGCACATCTAGTCCCCACTCTTGTTCTACTCCAATTGCTGCTTCTCTGCTCGGCTTTGTTTGCTGCATTATTTGTGTAACATTGCTCAATATGAGAACTCAATAAATTTGCCTTACACTGGTGGCTGTGTGAGCCATTTCAACAGGCGATTAGTTGCTAGGCGGCCGTAGTCAGAGTGAGAGCTATGGCAATAACAACTGACTGGGCTTCCCACTTTGGCATTGGCTTTGGCTTCGTTTCTTTCCACACCTTATCTTCCGTGCCAGTGGCAGTCACACACCTTGTGCAACAGTTGAGCACCTCGGGGCAAATTGAATGGCCGGCAGTGGCACACGTGAGTTGAGCCAGTTGCCAGCTGCCAGCTGCCTGCTGCCTGTATGTATGGCCCCAGAGTTGGAGCCGAAGCCGAAGCTGACACTGGTGGGTGGGCCTCTGCTCTGTGCTTGGGTGGCACTCTAATAGGTTTTACATAACACACACGTTGCAAATAAATCTAAATGCAACAGTAGCAACAACAGCAGCAATAGCACCAATGGCAGCAACGTCCGGAAACTTCATGAAAAATCCTTTAGCAAATAAAATTTACATAGACCGCACACCAATGTATACACACGTATATATATATATATATATATGTATGTATATAGACACACACACACAGAGACACACGTATTTCTGTGAATTTATATGAAAATTTATTGAGTTTTCGTGTTAACCATGCATAATTAAGTTTTGCCAGCTGTCGAGTGATGCAGGGGGTAGGTCGTAGGACTTTGACTGGAATCTATTGGCCTGCGGTATAAAAGCTGAAAAGTTTTTGCATTTATATACCCTATTAGCACGGATGCATCAGTGGATATGCCACATTAGCATGTATTTACAAAATGAATCAATCAATTTGCCTTTTGCCATTTGCCATTTGCCATTTTGATCCATCATTTAATCATATTACTTAGGCTCATTTTGTGTGGCTAAAAGTAACAACATTGAACATTAGGCTTACCTAAATCATAATTAAGTCAGGCTAGTAGGCCTGGTCTACATATTTATTAACTATTGTCCATCAGCAAATTACAAACTCTTTCGAAGCCAACTTTTGCCAAATATTTGGATTGGCTAAAATATTTTATTTGATATACATTTTTCGCTGGCTGCAGGTGAAGTTGACTTATTATATATTATTATTTATTATTATTATTTATTATTTATTATTTATTATTTTATTTGTGTCGAATTTTAATTTAAGCAATTATTGTGAAAGCTTTTCGAATTTTTTCGATTTCTTAATTGGAATCGAATATGTTAAAATATAGACACTGAAAGAGGATAAGAGTGAGAACAAGTTAAACTAATGCTCAAGCATATTGAGCTGAGGAAAACCAGTTGGAAACTGTTTTCCAGGGTATTTCGATAGTGTATTGTGTGGTGTTGATTGCGTGCCTGCTATTCGCTGGTGCTGTGTAATTTTCGGCGCTTTAAAGATAGGCTTTGCCTTTATTTACGATCCCAGCGCATGAGACTCAAGTAGCCCCAATCCTTCTATTAATTCTTGAATACTTTTATGGTCGCTCTCTCTCTCTCTCTCTCTCTCTCTCTCTCTCTCTGTTTTTGCCTTTGTCATTGTCCTTGTCTGTCTGCCTCTAGTTCGCCTGGGGGCTCTTTGCTGGGGAGAATTGGTTTAACGGCGAAACGGTATTTATGCGTTCGAAGGCGCTGAGCGTTATGGGAAATCAAGTTATTTGACTGCTGTTCGAATTATTATTCCTGATTGCATTTATTTGCTTTATTTCTCGCACGGAACTTCATCTATAATGCAAGCAACTTGCCAGACGAAACGGCGCTCTGCAGTCTCCGGACTACAGGCT
This sequence comes from Drosophila cyrtoloma, assembly GCA_035042485.1. Taxonomy (NCBI): domain Eukaryota; kingdom Metazoa; phylum Arthropoda; class Insecta; order Diptera; family Drosophilidae; genus Drosophila; species Drosophila cyrtoloma. The sequence continues at coordinate 14,589,060 of JAWNLH010000885.1, forward strand.
CCAGGCTCCAGGCTCCAGGCTGAGGCATTCAATTGCGCCTTTTCCCTTTATACCACTTACTGCTGAGTCCTTTCACGTCTGTGTCTTTCATGCTGTCGCCCGTAGAGTCTTGTGCGCCCTTTTTGTTGCTTAAGTGAAATGCATAAAAATCAAATAATTTTCCTGTTTTTCATTTGCTTTACTTTGCTCTGCTCTGCTCTGCTCGACTCTGAGAGTCCGCCCTATTCCTTCGACCTCTGGTTCACCTAACCTTCCCTCCTTCTGCTGACTGCCGACTGCTCCTTTTCGTTTTATTTTTTTATTTTATATATTTTGTGCTTAAATATATAAATATATACTTTGCAGTCGGCAGCCGTCTGCCGTCTCCGGCTTGCTCTTATGCTCTTTTGGCTCCTCTGGCTGCACTTGCAACTGGCAGCCAGCATTTGAAATGTTAAAAGTAATTTCCTTGACTATAGTTGATAGCCAGCAAGCCGGCATCTGCTTGCTTCCCTTTCTCAGCACTCTTCACTCTCTCCCTGCTATACAGTTGTCTGCCTTCTGCCATTGCCTCAACTCTTCGTTCTCGAGCAGCTATTGGACTTGATGCCATCTTTGGGTGCAGCCTTAAACTATACAACCCAATTTCCAAGTAGCTTACTAGCTTGTCCCAGTTTCCTCAAGGTAATTGAATGTCATAAGATCCCCTCTCATATTCATACTCATACCCATACCCATACCCTAAAGAGTAAACAGTCAAGTATTGTGATGTAAAACATTGTTCTCTTGGAAAGTGCTCAGCAAGCCTCATTAAACATTGTTTCAGCAATTTCTAATCTAGTGCTGCGCAAAACAAAAAGGTAACATTTGTGCACATGAATTTGAATATTATTTTTATTATTATTACTTGAAAAGATTCACAACAATATTTGCAGTGCAATCGGCCCCACTTCTTCCGAGGACGACGCCGATCGGTTGAAAGAAATCTTTTCTTCGGGAATCATAAAATGGTAAGCCGGTTGTCATTCAAATTGGGACTTAAATAGTTATATTCTTGCCATTACTACCCATAATATGCTTAAAAAAATCAAGTTAAAATGATATATTAGTCTAAAAGTCAAACTCACAGCTGTCAGTCCGCAACAAAGAGAGTGTTAAGCCTTGTCAAGCTTCTTTCTTGTTTAATCAGTATTTGCAAATTATATTTATGTTAAATTATTTGCATTGTTGCTCCTCCCTTTTGTGTAATATTTGAATTGTAAAGAATTGATCACAATGTAAGTCGCAACAAATGCAATGGCCCAATAAAGCATTCTCTTGCGATTGGCATTTCCATTAAGGTCCATTTGTTTCATTTAGTTACATTTGTTTTGTCAGAATCGTTTTCATATTCATTTTCGATTCTGATTGAGCTATTATTCGATATTATTGTTGCTGTTGTAGCACAGACTATTGACTTTATTGTTTTTTTTCTTTTTTGATACTCTGATACCGAAGGTATTATTAGGGTATATTGGTTTTTGGCATTATTAGGGTATATATTTTAGATTCGTTGTTTTTTGTTGTTTGTGTCGTGTGTTATGCGACAACCACGAAGGTCAGCCCAAGTAATTGACATTTAATAGGATTTGTCAGCCTGCCCTGCCAATCTTTTCTCGCTGAGTGTGTAATAAAAACGTTTTCATTATGTTGCATGCCACCTTGTAAGTAGGTATAGGCAAATCTCCACTTCAGACCGACAAGAACAACAATTTTGCAACTCCTGTTGAGATTGTGTTGTACATTTGTGTAATAAAGCCGCCCAAAAGTTATGGTGGGGTCCCTTTAGAAACTGAAGAGCTCATCATAATTGCAGCTACAGTTAGTTGCTGCTACTTACGGTAACTGTTATTAGACCTTTGTTCGGACCGCTAATGGTGCACTTGAAACCGAAATCACATAACCCTAACCACTCCATCTAACGTCTAGCAACTGCCAACTGCCCCTTGCCACTTGCCCCATGCCCCGTTGCTGTTTGCTTCTTGCTGTTTGCTGCTTGTTGATTGTCCCTTTTCCTTTTGCTTTTCCAGTCGAGAGTCAGCGCTAGACGCCATTTAAAACTATGCAAAGGCTTTTGAGCCACACGCGTCGTATGCGCAATGTCAAGTGCCTCCTTTTACATTCCTTTTTTTGTTTGCCTGTGTGTATGGGTGTGGGTGTGTGTGGGTGTGGGTGTGTGTGTCTGTGTGTAAGTGGAGATATGCTTGAGGGTTGGGCTTAGCTTGGTTTAGCTCGCTGCATAATTTGTGGCATTTGGCTCGGTTTGTCATACGGCAAATCGAAATGTTATTTATATGCCGTACGTGTTGGCGACCACCAAGCAGCAGCAGCAGCAGCAGCGGCAGCAGGAGCTGATGACGACAAATGCGACAACAACAACCACAAGAAGAAGAACAACAACAAGAGCGACAATGAGGACGAGACGACGACGAGGACGTGCAAGGCTTATCGCTGTGTGGGCGAACTGTTCCCTTCCCTCCACATTTCTCAAAGAAAATATGCACTCAACTAAATTTAGCCTGTTCTCAATTTTCAAGTTTAGTTTGCTCGTTTTACATTTGGGTTCAGTCCAAAATATATCGATGATTCGTCGTCATCTATATACAAGATATTTGCCTTGCTTTCGGGGTAAATTGTGGCTTTACAGAGAAATTAATTAAGTTGGCTCCGCACAGGCCAGGCTCACTCTAACTCTCAACACATAATTAAATACAGGCAGCCATTGTTTCTGCAAAGCTTCTTATACAGATGACTGGTTTCCATTTCAATTCTGACAGCAGCCTCATCTTGAGCCTATAGTCGCACACTGGACTGGTAGCGAGCTGATAAGCACAAAAGCATTTTCTATATGTGTCTGCGGCAACTATGGAAACGTCTTGAATTTACTCTCTAAACGTCAAACTATAGTTGAAAATTAACTTGCAGTCGAAAGCAGCTCAAGTTTTGCTACGAATTTCAGTTGAAATTCGAACATCAGCAACTATCAGAAATATAAATGTGAATATGAAATTCAAATCCAGGCAGTGCTTGAGTTGTCTTATGAAAATACAAATTTAAATATGAATTGAAATGTTTATGCGAAGTCTGAAATTCAGAAAGTATTTGTTTCTTTTATTTTTGTTGTAATTGTAAATTTATAACAAGTATTTATTTTTCAAATTTGTAATTATATTTTTAGCTTAGATTTAAATATTTGTCTTATCACCTTAGATTTGTGAATTGTATATAGTCTATATTGATTATATAACTAAATAAATAACAGATTTTGATCTTGACAGATTCCTTCTGGCTTGCTGCCGGTCTAAGGCTCATTAAGTGGCTAAAATGCTTACCTGCCAAAATCATCAGCAGCAGCAACAGCAACAGCTTTAAAACTATGATAGTTATGGCATACACACACCTGGCTGGTCGGGAAAGGTGGGGTGTGGCTTTGGCTTGCTGTGTGCAAGCCTGTTGATTAGAGCACCCCATCCACTGGGCTGTTTGGCTGCCACTGTTTGGTGGGGGTGCTTCGCTCTGTTCACTCCTGTGGCGCACAGTCCACAATTCAATTTCCACTCAGCCCAACACACGCCTTTATGAATGCAATACAAATGCATAGTTATTGATGCAAAACTTGCCTGCAACGACAACGACAACAATACAGGATACAGGCTCCATGAATTGGCTTTATTCACGACAACAGCAGCAACGGCAACAACGGCAACAACGGCAGCAACAGCAACTTCTGCAGTCGACAAGCAACAACTAACAACAACAGTTGACGACCGACAACCGACAGACGACAGACGACAGTCGACAACAACGACTGACATCCACACCTGCTGTTGGTTCATTTTTCAGTTGGTTGCTGCTCTTAGACAAGTTTTAAGTTGGTAATGAGATGGCAGCGGCCGCAATGTTTGAGCCATAGAGCTGCATAATAAATATGCAAACTTTGTGGCAAGTGGCAGCTGACGTCGCCAATCAATGCGCAAAATCAAAGTAAGAAGTTGTTGCCAGCGGAAAGAAAAACAACAACAACAAAGCAACAACTGCATGTGGAGGAGCATGAGGAGTAGGCTTGGGATGAGGAGGCTGAGGCGGAGGAGGAGCAGAAGCCAGAAGCCAAGAGTCGAAAGTGGCGCCCGCAGCAGCCATCACCATCACGTGGCTGCCACTTGACTTTACCGTCCTTGTCACAATGGCAACACAAAGACACACGGACACACGGACACATGCGCATGATGTGGCAGACAGAGAGACACACAGATAGAGAGAGAGAGAGAGAGAGAGAGAAGCATAAGGATTGTTACTCGCTTTCATTTCTACTTCTATTTCTATTTCTATTCCGAACTTGCACTTCATCGTCAACGGGCCATCAATGGCAACGTGTCGCATTACTCAACATGGCTACGTGACTTAAATGCCATGGCGGCATCTCTGACTTCAACTGCTGATGCGGGTGTCCCCGCCTGTGCCTGTGGCATGGGTAGCGTGCGGGTGCGGGTGCGGGTGCGGCTTGTACGCTGCGAGCATTGCCATTTTGCGGTCTCACACTCCACGGGCGCTGCCCTACGCTGCTGGCCAGGATATAAAGCTTGCGCCACATTACGTAATGAATGGAAAAGTCCAACACTTGACGTTCAAGCAGCTCAACTTGGCAATGCAAAGAGCACAACAAATACATATGTGTGTCTGTGTGTGTGTCTGTGTGTGTGTGTCTGTGTGTGTGTGTGTGTCGGTGTGTGGGTGGCTCATCCAACTGAAGGGCGCGACTTGGAGATGGGCGCGTGACATCAAAACAAAAACAGAACGAAAACAAAAACAAAAGCAAAAATAACCAAGAAACAATAAAAGGCATCTTTGAGCTGGCGACGACTTAATACCCTGGCAGACATATTAATTAATTAAATAATTCATGAAATTGCCACACTGTTCGCACCACGACACAATATGTCAAGGTTAAAATATAAATAGATTTATATATATGTATGTATATATATTGGTATCAATATGAATTTATATCTACATAGCCTTAAGAATTATTTGCCTTAAGCGATTGATTCTTTGAAAATGATGAATAAACCAGTATTTATGAATAACCAGTATGTATAGTTATGTAGTAGCTAAGCTGAGAAACACACTTGGCAGGTTGAAGTCATTCAATCAAGTTGGTCAACACATATTTAGGTGCTGCCCACCAGGAGGCATCTGTATCTAATCACAATATGCATTATTATTATACATTTATGCTTATGAATAAAAAACCATACAGCTCCCTAATTGTATTGAAATGACATCTTTTTATGAGCAATTTGCAATGCCATCTGCAAGGATAAACTAAAAAGAAATATATATAAAAAATATGTCGTTGACAATGTCACGTTTGACCAAACAGCATAGCAATGATATTCTAATTATGAGTATCTCTTTAACACGTGTCTGCCAATGGGTCGATGGCCATAGAGATGAGCTCGTGAGAGCTTCAAAGGGTATTCAAGTTTAAGATCACATAATATTGCCAATCCGATCGGATAATTCGTGCATGCACTGCCTCTCTCTCGCTCTCTCTCTCTCTATCGTCATCTAATGAATCTCTTAGTTCTCAAATTAAGTATTAGTTTCTTAAATTAGAAATGTGTATTATTTTTCTAGAATTAGATACGAAATAATGAAAAATGCTCAGTATTTTCATGGCCCTTTCAGGTTCCCTTCGATTCCATGGATCACGCCTCGACGTATCTCCCAACACGCTTTTCTTTTAGTTTACGCATTCATTTTATTGACGTGTTATTCCTCACACTGCGCATAGGTGCTCATCTTTAGCGAACGCACGCACGCACGCACGCACCGACGCACGCACGCACGCTGAGACGCACGCAGGCAAGCACTTTGTGTGGCAAAAGTTTTTTGCACTTTTCATTGCATACTTTTCAGCGTGAGGCAAGCAGCTGTTGCTCCACAAAAGTTGTTGGAGTTGTTGGTTGTCCTGTGTGTGCGCTCTATAACTAATCCTATTTACCGGATGTTGTCATAACACGCGCGCGTCATTTGACCCACACACACACACACACACACACACACACACACACACAGAGAGACATACACTTATACGAGGTGGATACATCTCACGTCTCTGTCTCAATGGCATTCGGCTGGTTGGCTGGTTGACCATCTGTGGATCCTGCCACGTTCATTGCCACTGTCAACATCTTGTGGCCAGCAGCGACACGTAGACACGTTAACTGTCCAGTGTGTGCTGTGTGTTGTGTACTGTGTTTTGTGGACAGTGCGGCAGCTGGCAACGTTCTGGGCCCAATGACCACAATTTGCATTGGCGCCTGTCAAACGCAGCGAGCCGGCTGCCAATTTATGAAAGCGACCCTTAGCCTGTTGCCCTCAACGCCGTTAGTTATGCAATAATTTATACATTTTTTAAGCACAATAAAAATTGAATTAAATATAAATCAAAGCGCGCGCGGTCCAACAATGACAACCAAAAAGGAGTAAAAATTTCAACAACAAAACAATGCCAAAAACCAAAAAAAAAAATAAAAATAAACAATAAAAAAGAAACAAGTAAAAGTGAAAAGAAATAAAGCTGCATTTACTCTTGCACTACAGACATCCTAGGACAAGTGGTAGTCAGGGGTGGGGGATGAGGGGTGGCAGGGGTGTGATCAAAGTTTTTAACTTTTGCAACCGCAGAAATTGTCACATGTTTGCGAAGCGCGGCTGTGGCATACCCTTTTGACCCTTGACCACACCTCCGTGCCGCACGCTGCTGCCCGAAAATTGGCCGCAAACCAGCAAGTGCCAAAAACGTTTGCAGCGAGCAACGCCAACAACAACGCGAGCAAAACAACAACAATATCAACAGTGTTTTTAAATTGTTGCCACTCGTTGAACAAGCACCACTGAACAAGAACCACCGAGCGGAGCCACTCGACACCATTCGGAACGCCTCCAACCATCGATGTTGACCATTCTGCCTTTTTATTGAACTCGCAAGCGAGTGACAAAAACTCTGCGCAGTTCTTTTTCCATATTGTTTGTTTTCCACTCTTTTTTTTTTTTAAGTTGACATTCTGCAAATCGTTTTAGCCCATTTTGCATTTGCAAACCTTTCATGAAATTTAAATGAGTTTTTAAATATCAGCAGGTTAATCGATAAATTTGATTTTTGTATTTTATTTCTTTCAATTTGATTTAAAATTGCAAAATCTGTTTTAATTTGTTTAAAAAATTGCAAAAATAAAATTAAGATGTGTTAAAGAGTAAATCAAATCGCTTCTTTGGCAAAAAGTATTTGCTTTAAAATGTGTGCTATGCCATAAAAAGCGGGGAAAACGTATAAAATAAATATTAAAACTTTTTATTTATTTAAACACTTAAAAAAATATGATCAAGCGAAGAACGTTTTATTTAAAACCTAAACAAAATGATGACTAATTGTGGAATATAAATATTAAAACTTGGCCAAACAGTGCACAGCTTCGCACTTGATAAATTGAAGTTGCAACAGGAAGTAGCAAGCTTTATTTGTGTCTTAATTGATTTGTCATGCAAATCACGAACAGAGTTTGTCAATTCGGAATACAATGCGACATTAAATTGAGCGAAAGTGTAGAGAAACAGTGTTTTGGAATGCGATTGCAGTGTTAGTTGTGCAAATGCGTTTCAATGAGCAGCATCTGCAAAAGCAGAGGCAGCAGCAACCGCTACGAGCTACGGTCTGGCCTGGTCGTGAATTCACAGTGCTGTGTCCTGTGTCCTGTGTCCTGCGTCCTGCATCCCGTTTCCTCTTTCCTATGTGCCGTGTCCTCGGCCTGGTCGTTGTATAAAAGTCATATCCATTGCGTGTTTTTGTCGCGTTTTTTCAAGCGTGCTGTAATTTTTTTATGCGCTGATTCTCGCACTCACAGTCACCAACCCCACCCCACCCCTACCACCGTGGCCCTGTGTGTCTCGGCTAGACGCATAAATATTCTGATTTGGCAAAAATTATATGCCCGTACGTGCTGCTGTACTTTCAGCTGCCGCACCCGCTGTCCTCCAACCGATCCTTTGTTTCAATCGCCCCTCGCCAGACAACCAAACAGCTAAACAGCCAGGCAGGCAGGCAGGCAGGCAGGCAGGCAGGCGGGCAGGCGGGCAACCAGGCTGTCCTCCTGTCCTCTTGTCCAGCTGGCTCGATAATTTTTCGTCGCCAAGCGTCGCTATCGAGGCTTGGACATTGTCGTTGTTTGCGCGCCAACTGCACTCAAAACAAAATATGACCAAAAACTTACAAAATTTGACATTTTTTTATTTTTTTTATTTTATATAAATTGACAAATAACAAAAAAGGCTTAAAATAAGCAACTCTTTGAAAATGAAATGCTAAAGTTTTGAAAACTATAAAAAAACAAATATAAACAATATAAATATAAGATAGTTCAGATATATAGAAATTAAATAGCAAAAAGTAAATCGAATAATGAAAGGGAGATTTCAAATATATATCTTTTCTACGAGTGTGCCAGCTGGCCCGTTGCTGTTGCTGTTGGTATTGCTGTTGCTGTTGCTGTTGCTGCTTTATGACAGCGCATAATTTACAAATGGGCCAAAAGCCTGTTGCATAAATTTAAAAATCGCGCGCGCGCTCTCTCAGTGGGTGAGCGGCGTACGGTGGGTGGTTGGTTGCTTGGTGGGTGGGTTGTGGCTGGTTGGCAGAGACGTCAAGCGGCGCTTTATTCGTTCAAGTCGCTTAAGGCCGCAACTTGAGTTCGAGTTGGGTTTCATTTGCATGTTGCCTGTGTCGGTCGACGTACTCGGCGTAGGCGTCTTATCGCTGCCCCCATTGCTTCTGTCGGCTTGTCGTCTTTTGACGCTTTTGCTATTCGCCATTCGCCATTCGCCATTCGAAATTCGCTCCTTTTATTTTTGGGCCCGGCGACGCTTTTATCTTGTGCAAAGCCCGAGCGACTTTTAAGTTGAAGTTTGTTGTGGGCATTCTACAATGGACGCAACATGGATTTATGGCGATTAAAAGGCACACCTTATGCAGCCTGCAACAGAAGTCTCTAATTTATATGCTAAACTGTGCACATTTATTTATTGTCGCTCAAATTATATGCAGCTTACAAGCATTAACAAAAAAAATAAATATATATATATATATATATATATATATATATATATATATATATAAATATATAAATAATAATCACACTTCAGCCATGAGAAGTTACGAGTTTGAAACACTAATAAAAATGAAAATATTAAATATAATTTAGGAATGCAGCCAGTCGATTTTGTATTGCTTTCAAGCAACTAAAAAGTCTTCTCTTTGCATCAACTCAAGTTTAATCCGGCATAATTTTATTGGCTCTTACTGAACCATCTCAGATATTGAACTACGCAATTAAAATTGTTACAATTTTATCTTATGTCCAGTCACATTCCATGGTATCCCCCCTCATCCCATCCCATCCCATCCCATCATTCCCTCCCCTCTGCCGTCCCACTCTCAAAGCACCTCGTGTTTCTGGCGTTGCTTTTGCATTATTAATAATTTTTAGAGCTCGAAAGTTTTGCCAAAGATTTTCTATTTGGCTTGGCGTCGCCCGTCTCCCGATCAAACTTTGCTCGCAGCGCATCCTTTTCTCTGTGATTTATTTTTCTCGATGATTTATGTATGTAAGCCCCGGCCGCTGCCGCCATACCTCCATCCCTGCCTCGCCATCCCCCCTCACGCTGCCCCTCAATTGATAGCGTTTGCCTTTGCTTTCCTTTGCTTAAGATGCTCCACTTGATAGGCGGCGCCTTCCATCCACCTCCTGCCCTCCTCCTGCCCTCCTCCTGCCTTCTCCTCGGGCTCCAGGCTCCAGGCTCCAGGCTCTGGCTTGGCTTGAGCTCTGCATCATTGTAGTCTCGAGATTTGCTGGCATATGGAATGTGCGATGTTTTGCTAATAACTTTGGGGACACTACCAACAAATTTGCAATAAATTCGATAAAATGTTTCAGTTTTCCGGCTATGGTGTGTTGCTCTTCTTGTTGTAGTCCTTGTCATCTTAATCCTTGTGCATAATTTGCTGCGCGTGCCCTTTGTGTGTGTGTGTGCGTATTTTTTAAATGGGTTAAATAACCTTTTACAAGTAATCTCAATGCAATGTCGGGTCGTTGCCTCTCCCCAAAGGAATCAAAAGGACACACACACACACACACACACACACACCACACACACACCCACACACACACAACACACACAGCTGCCAGTTGCGTGTGGGTCAGTTTCAGTTTCAATACTTTACCCTCTTCAGTTATGGCCCTAAAAGCACACTCAGAAAAAATATAACAATTACAGAAAGTGGAATTAAAAATCGCCTTGAAATTGAGAAAATCGCTTCAATTTGCTGCTTTATAATAAGTAATTTTTAAATAAAATACAAATATTTCTTAAAATTAGAAACGCTTGTCTTACATCAACAATACGAAAAATGTGTTATTGTGTTTCACTTTTCACAAGAAACGAATGAAAATGATTAGAAGTCATTTTCTAATTGAAATATGACATTTTTCTGGCTCCAGGTGAAAACCAGGACTTGGCGCCAGCAAAAGACTTATTTAAATTATAAAAACAATAAAAAATCAAATTATTTGATATTTGTTTTATTCGGAGTAGAGCATCATTTTTTAATTGTTCATAAGTAGCTCTTTTTTTTTGTATTTGTTGTATTTTTTTTATAGACTTAACCCAACTTCTGCCCTTGCCCCTGCCGCATACAAAACGCTGCCAGTGTTTGGCTGCTTCCGCTATTGTCGCGCTTATCAACAGCATAATTTGTCTTGGCGTGTGCCGCAGTTGAGCCCTCCCTTCCCTGCCTTCCTCTATCACTCTCTCTGTCTCTTTGTCTGTCTGCCTGTCTTTTGCTGTTGCCTTGCCGCATCCCTTGGGCCAATTGTTGTTATTGTTGTCGTTCTTTTCTCACGCTTCTGCCATAACAAAAACATCGTTTTGTGGCTGCTGCTCCTTTCAAGAACCCCACACACACACACACACACACACACATACATACACACACACACACACACACACACGCACCCCACCCCATCCCTTGGCACACTCCGCTGTCTTACATCTTAACCACACCACATATGTATTCGCAAATTGGCTGGCAGTCTGCTGTTGCTGCAACTGCAACAGCTTCGACTGCTTTCTTTTCTTTATATATATATGTTATATATGTATATACATGCTGACAGTGGATGCCGTCTAAGCAGCCAAGTCAAACAGATTGATCCACTTGTAGCAAATGAAACTCAATTACAGTCCGCCGGGCAATCAAATGCAAATCAGTAGGAAAATCCTATTCCTGCTCAAATTCAATTGCAATATAAAAATGTGCGCATTCCATCAGAGCATAAAATATGAACCTGGCTAGAAGTCAAACTAAATATATTCAAATATGGCAACAAATAAATACAAATGCGTCCATCATAATCTTCGCATATTTCCCCCTGGATATTATCGGCTTCTCGGACGAGGGCGAAGCCATGACCACCTACTATATTCATTCATTAAACTACACAAGCCATGTTGTTCCGCAAGTCGTAACACATTTCAGTTTCTTGTTGGCCAAGATAGTGTAGCCTGTTATAAACTTTTCGACCATGGTCCTTGCCATATTTGCAATAGTATCGCTTTAAGCAGGGTCAAACGTTTGATTAGCAATCAGCCAAACTTTTGAGTATCACAAACTGCCACATTTTACTCTGGGTCTTGTTGCAGCCATGCAGTCTGCCACTGCCGCAGCAGCTGGATCGAATGTTTTAGCATTGGCAAATACATAATTGTTCTCGACATTTTGCCGAACTAAGACTGGCAAGGCAATTGCATTTAGATAATTGCCACAGTTAAAGACATCGATATATATATTGTATATATATTTGTATATATATTTGTATATATATATAATATATATATATAAATATTATATATATATATATACATATACACTCTAGCACTCACGCAGAGTTGTTGCATTGTCACTGCAGTTGTGCTTTTCCTTCCGCTCCCTCTCTCTCTCTCTCTCTTTCTCTCTCTCTTCTCTCTCTCTCTCTCTCTTTCTCTCTCTCTTTCTCGCTCTCTCTCTCTGCTTATAGCTGCATAATGTTTGTTGACTTTGTGCCTGTGTTTGCCGCCTGACGTCACAGGATGAGCAGCTGAAGTTGCGATATCCATCGACACGTAATAGCAACTACGTATATAATACACACACACACACACACACGCACACACACACACACACACACACACACACACACACACACACACACACACACACAGAGATATTATATACACCCGTCTACCCACACCTTGTAATTTCCTTTCAAGTTGGCGTTACTGCCAATTTGGCTGATTGCTTAATCGCATCACGACGTTGCGTCGACATCGACGTCGACGTTGTTTGTTGCCGTTGTTGTTGCCGTTGTTATTGTTGTTGTTGTAGTTGTTGTTGTAAGCACGACGCGTTGCGAAATCAGCTCAACTGGCACATTACAACAGCAGCAGCAGCAGCAGCAGCGGCAGCAGCAGCATTAGCAACAACAATGCCAATCTGTCTAAGACCGCCCAACACTTTCGGCATCCGCCCCCTCCACCACCACCAACACCAGCACCAGCACCACCACCATCGCCTCCTCATCCAAAATCGTAGCGAATGCCCTGCAATGGCTTCGCCTGCCCTGGCGCGCTCACAAAAGATGTCGCGTATAATTTAATGACTTTGTATGCCTTGAATTTTAATGACAACAACAACACAACAACAAAACAACACAGCAGCAACAGCAACAGCAGCAGCGGCAGCAGTAGCAGTTTATATTCTCTTCTGTTGCCACACCCATGCCACACCCGCCTCGCGTTAAGGATAATGGATCAAGTGGAGGCGGCGGCAGCAAACAAGCGACACCACAAATTGCAGCAGAACGTAAAGCCGCATCAACAACAGCAACAATAACAGCAACCACAACAGCAACAGCAACAGCAACAACAGCAACAACAGCAACAATAGTGTAGAAGAAGAGGAAGACATTGCCATGCATGACAGTAGCCAATGTAGACAACGGGATTTGTTTGTTTTGCAGCGATGATCAACTCGACCTACACCATGCCCCATGCCCCATGCCTCATGCCCCATAGCCAGCCAACACCATGCCTCCCCCCACTCACCCCGCGACATTGTCCAATGTTGGGGAGCAGCGCGCATTACTTTAGTGGCAAAGATTTATGGGTTTATTTGTTTATTGTGCACCCAGCGAAGCTCTTTGAACTCGCTCGCTGCCTCTCTCCCCCCCCCCCCACATTCCTCCCCCCGTTTCTATCTGTTGAAAATATGTATACAATATTTTGAGTTTGGTCTTCGGTGCGCCTCACAAAACACAAAAAAAAGGCCATCGCAGCACAGGATAGTGGACACTCCGGACAGGCTCGGACAGGATAGCAGCGAGCAAGAGTTGCAGCCAAACAAGACTCTCACTCATCCCTGACCACGACAGTGCAAATGCGCTGCAATTCAACTGAATGTCAGCAGTGTATATATATATATATATATATATATATATATATATATATATGTATATATATGGGTGATCATATCTTTTGAACTCCTTTTTGTGGATAATATATTTGTAATAAACAGAAAAGAAAAAATAACAAACATATTTAAAACGAATTAAATTGATCTAAGCACCAACTTCTATATATATAGATATATATATTGGCCAAATCGTTGTAAGAGTGCTCGCTTCAGGATTGTGAATATCAGTTAGTTCATATAAAAAAGTTATTAAGTCGCAGTGAAAAGAAAATGTAAGTTATTCAAAAAAAGATATTGGAGATATTATTGAAGACGCTGTGAAAAGAGAACGCAACTTATTCAAAAGATATATATAAAATGCATAGCTATTAAAAATCCATATAAGTCCAATAGATTATATTAACTATGATTTTTGATATTCTATAGACTTGACCAGATTTCGGTTGTAATCTCTTTGCTCTCTTGCCAACCCCTAAAATCCACTGGATATGTTATTAAACAAATCGAATATTTATATTTTCTACTCAGTTGGCAAATATGTCAAATTAACAAAGATAAATTGCATTTATTTTATAGATGCAAATTTCATTTCAACTTTTGTGATACTCGTTGATATTTGGTAATAATATTTAGCTGGATACGAATTATGTTTCAATATCTAAGGTTGTAATCATGTAGCGCACTTAGCTAGTCGCTCAGGCAGATGCTTACACCCTCTGCCACCGACACCAACACACACACACACACACACACACACACACACAACTACACACACACACACACACAACTACACACACATTCAGCACGCACCCACATCTATTTTTTTGCTGTTGTTGTTTTTTTTTAGTAGTGTTTTCTTTGCTTGCTTTGACTTTTCGCTTGGCACTCGCTTCCTGTTTATTGACTTGTCTCTCAATTAAGTTGGAAACTCAAAGTCCATACGAAAGCATAACGATGCTCCACCCACATCCTGCACACCACAGTGGTTGCCACAGCCTCAGCATCCTTAGACAGCGGCCACTAACAAGCGGCCGACGCAGAATTGTCGCCTGGCATTGCGTGTCCATGTCCCATGTCCTGCGTCCCTCGTTGTTGCTGTTGTTGTTGTTGTTGCTGTTTGTTTCCTTTTTCTGCTTTTTTTCTTTTCTTTTCATTTCTTCTCTTTTTTTTTTCCTCTTTCTCTTGTGCTTGTTGTTGCTTCTTAGCTTTCTTTCTGCGTTTCCAATCTCAATTAATTTGCTCATAAATTTGTTGCCAACTTCCACTTCTTCAGCAGCAGCAGCAGCAGCACTTGCTGCCTTCGTCCTTTGTCCTTCGCCCTTCGTCCTTCTCTGTCTGCTTGCCTGCTTGTAGAGTTGTCGTTGTCTTTGGGCCTTGTTGGTTTTGCTTTATGCCCGAACAACTTATTTTTTATTGTAATGCCATCTTATCGCCGCCCAGCTTCACAACTGGGTGATGTATGTGCCCAGGCTGTCTCTTTTGCTCTCTCTTCCTCTCTCTCTCTCTCCCTGTCTCTCTCCCAAGATCTTTACTGGCTGAGCCGCTGCCTTGGCCTTGTTTTTTAGCCGTTCGCATGGTTTATGTATTTTAATTTATGCTCCCCGGTTTTGCGCGAGTTTTTTCCTTTTGGCTTTTTTTTCTTTCGGATTTTATTCCTTTCTCAGCGTCTCTGACGTTGATTTCTATCTATTGAGATTGAGCCAGCAACATTCTGTTTAAGCAGCCACAACAACAACAACAACAACACCGACAACAATAGCAACAACACAAAATGTCGTTTTTATGGCGCTTAATTAACTTGGCCGCCATTTTCTAATTGCTTTTGCTGTTTGTCCAGCGCCCTTTTGTCAACTTGATTGTGTTTTGTTTATTTGTGGTGCGCACAAAAAAAAAAGAAAAAAATAACAAATATGCATATACTATATATATATATATAAATATATATATATATTAAATACATAAAAATGTGTTCAGAATTGTTTTTCCTTTGGGGGACCCGAATTCTTTTATAGAATTTTTATTTGCTGTGTGGAATTTGTTGGAAACGAGCATAAATGAAATTTTCAGTGCTGAGGATTATTAGTTAATTAAAGTGCTTAGCGAGACGCTAATGATCGGGCATAAAACAGCAGCCCAACTACAGCACCACCCAGCCACCCAGCCACCCAACACCACTCAGGCAGCTGGCTTGCTTGTGGAAAGGCAACGCAAATTTGTTTTGCTACCCTTGCAGCGGGAAGTGAAGTGAAGTGTGTAAGGCATGCGTTACGTACCCCTTAAGGATTTATATAGATGTATATACTTCAATATATATTCTTGATCTACATCTTTATCAGCTGAGTTCGGTGTAGTTATATCTCTGTCTGTCTCTTAGCTTTAAGAGAGCGCAGGCGAAGCGCTGCCAAGCTTTTGCTCGAGCTTTCACATGCATACGAGTAAAAAGCTCCCTGCTCAACACACTCGCAGTAATTATGGATGTGTGTGTAGGCGGCACTGTTGAAGAGTTACTTTCATCAAACTTGCTACGACTCAGTATCAGAATCATTATATCATTTAAGTGGAGAAAGACGAGTTCTTAAAACAAGCCTGAGATGTGAATCGGGGTTGGGAAGGGTATATAGTCTTCGGTCTGTCTTAAATAGTTTAGTTTTCTTGTTTGTTTCTCTTTGCATTTTGCTGCCTTTTACTTTTCACTGACTTTGAAATGCGCAGATTTATTGCGACAATTTGTTTAATGACAGGCATTTATTTTGATGGCGCCCCAGAGGGCGGGCACACAGGCAAGGTGGTGCTGCGGGTGGTGCGGCCGACTGGATTGTGGATTGTGGATTGTGTGTGTGTGTGTGTGTGTATGTCTGTGTGTGTGGGGTGGCAAAGGGTTTCCTCTTAGCCCATCTAATGGCTTGGGTGTAGTCGAAGGCCTGCCTCGGTTGCCACTGACAATTTAATTATTTTACGCTTACATCTTTCTTATGCGTGTCTCTCGCATCACACACCGCACACACACACACACACACACCGCACACACACACACACACACACCGCACACACACACACACAGGCGTGTGTAGATTCCACGTGGGGCGTTAAATAAGCTAAATGACTTTGTTCTGCCGAGCTGTTCAAGTCAAACAATCTCAACTGTCTGCGCCTTAAATGAGCCCACATTTTAACAGATCCATTTAAGTTGTGTGTTTATTTCGGTAACAGCGCAAAACTTTGAAGACTGCATTCAATTAAATTGGATGCTTTTCCTAGTTCGGATTTTCCTGTGCTGCGCAATATTTAATATTGTTTTCTTATTTTGTTTTCTTGCTGTTTGTTTTTTGTTTTAATTTTTCTTTTTCGTCTTTGTGTAAAGCTGCTTAATGTTCGCCCTTTGCTTATTTGTAAGCGATCAATCAAGCAGCGGAAATATGATGCCCTACCATAGGAGGTAGTGGCATCCCGCCGTTGCCACGCCCACATGGTATCTGCAGTCTATATATGTAAGCCCACAACGGCAATTTATGCACTGCTCGCTGCAGATTCAATGGAAGGGGGTGTGACGTACGATTAGGTCAGGGCTGGAGCGAGGGGGGATGTGGTGAAAGGGGGAGGGGGGAGCTGGGCAAGAAACCCGCCATATCTGGCGCATATAATGATATTTTTACAACGCAAACTGAATGTAATAACGAGCAGCAGGACAACGACGACAAGGAAGAGCACCAGAAGATGCTCTTGCTGCTGCTACGAACGCACAGGGGGAGGGGGGATGCTGGTAGTGGTGGTGTCGGTGGTGATGGTGGTGGTGTTGCTGCTTGGGTATATGGCAGACGACAACAGCGACAACGATAGTTGTGGCACATATGAAGACGAGGGTCTGTCAAATACAAGTTTCTGGCGGGGCTCAATCCAAACCCACCGCCAACCCGTCTCTCCATGCACCCTGCACCACGCCACACATACGCAATGGGGAAAAAAAGAAAAGCAGAGAAAAGAAAAAATAAAGAATGTCGAGCAGAGAGAAACTCGACGTGCAGGCAAGAAAAATTGAAGATGTTTTTAAAGGCACAACACACACACACAAATACAAAGCAAATACTATATTCCCATGCCATTCACCCACCACCCACACACACACTCCTCACCTATGTGTGTGTGTGTGTGTGTGTGTGTGCGTGTGTGCTTATACAATATATGCAGCAGCGCTACACACTTTGCTCAAATTGACAGTACACAAAACTGTCAAAAACAGCAGCAGCAGCAGCAGCAACAAAAACAAACTCTGTGAAATATATGCGAATGTTGTTTTGTGGGTGGGCTACCCTTACTCCGTATACCCTGTAATCATAAAGAGCTGCTCACAAATGGCCATACCTTAGAGTTGTGTAAATCTGTAAAACTGAGCATCTTTCAGCAGCTATTGATTTGTTTATGCAAGCTTAAAGCCAGATTAGGGAAATGAAAAATGAATAAATAAAATATACAGAAAAGGAGCAGAATAAGAAAGTTTTGAAATCTTGATAGTCAAGCAACAAACAAATATTAGAATGAGCAGCATATCAATCCGCTTACTTATTGAACTTGAAATCGTGCAACTCGCTGGAATTCAATGTAAATTCAACTCACGCTCAAAATACTTCCCCAACTATGCTCAAGCCCTAACAACGAGAATTTGATCTCCCTCGTTAACTTTTTAAAAGAAACAGCTTCAATCAGAATAATAATGTGAAATATATGGTAACACTTCAAACAATGTCCCTATTAATAAATAAATTTTCAATTTTTTATATACGCACTCATTACAGAGTTTGAAGTTCGTATTTAGTCTTTCTACAGCAGAACTGTTTTTAAACAAATAAATAAATAGAAGAGAGCAAACAGTACTAAAAATATTTGTATATTTCTTCAGGTTATTTTAGAGTCCCTAGGGTATCTACTAGTAGTTGACTACTATGTACTTTGGCCCAACAGGGCTTTCGCTAGTCGAGCAACATTTCCATGTAAAGATTTTCATGCGTTCTTTTTGCGTAGATTTTTGGTAGAGCTGCTTGTCAGAGAACTTTGGCTAGAAAAGTGCCACAAAATATGCCACAGATCATGGATCAAGATAGTATAAGGCAGCTACACTAAACTGACCACTCTATTGCCTCCTTCTCTCTCTCTCTTTTCGCTCTCTCTCTCGCTCTCTCTCTTGCTTGCAGTCTAGCAGGCAATTGCCAAACATTTACATTAGCACTTGTTGGAGCTGGCAAAAATAACAACAAACAAATAAATGAAGTTGCAAGCATGCCTCATAGTGAGAGGAGTAGAGGAACAGAGAGAGAGAGAGATAGAGAGAGAGAGAGAGAGCTATAGAGAGAGAGAGAGAGAGTGATTTGGAGAGGGAGAGACGCTGTTTCTTTGGTTTTTTTCTGTCTGTTTTGTGTTTTGCCAGCAAATGTGAAAACAACGACAAACTACGCAAAAAGGTATGCTACACAAAATAAACGCTGCGTCGTCAAGTGTGTGTGGCTGTGTGTGTGTGGCTGTGTGTGTGTATCTGTGTATCTGTGTGTGTGTGTGCTTATGTTGTTGTTGGTGTGCAGTTGAGTGTTTACATATATTATAACGTTGGTTGGCTGCTACTGCGTTTTAGAACGCCACATTAACTACACAACATTGCACAGCAAGGGCGACACTCAAATGACACGGAATGAACGAAGTCCTGGAGTCCTGGCGTCCCGGCGTCCTGGAGTCCAAGCAGCGGGATATGGGGTCGCATCAACAAAAACAACAACAAAAAATAGCAAAAAAAGAAGAAGAAAGGTTAAGGATAAGGAAGAGGAGGAGGAGGAGACCTGGCCAAAAAAGAAACTCGCTGGGTGGCAAGTAGCAAGTAGCAAGTAGCAAGTAGCAAGTAGCAAGTAACTGGTAGCCAGTCGCTAGTTCGACGAGTGCGCCAGGTCCTCGTCGACCAAAATCGTCGTCGTCATCGTCAATAACAAAATGCCGTCGTCGTCGTCGTCGTCGTCGCTGGCAAAACAAGTTGCAAATTTATGAGCCTCAACGACGCGGTAAATACTCTGCCAGCCAGCAAAGCCAGCCAACGAGGCAACATAAAGCGAAATGAAATTAAAGCAGAAAACGCTGCAGGCTTCTTCTTCCTCCTCATTCTGGTCAAGTTGACTGCGTTAATGTGGCTTGCCATTGTAAGCTGCTTGCCATTCAGTTAACTATGCCATCATTTTACCTTTGTCCGATATAATCTATATAAAGCCTTTGCAATTATTTTTATTTCAAATTAAACTCTGATTCCATACAAGTTCAAAAGTGATTTGAGCTCTTCATGACTGTAAACACATTCACATATTCATGCATCAAATATATATATATATATTTATATATATATATTAATGACATGGATTTTAATCGCACACAAAGTGACAGATATAACACATATATAGGTTGCTTAGCAGCTGGCGCCACCTATTGTTGGGCGGTGGCAATTCAATTCACTTAATTTGCTGTTGCATTCAATTATTGCATACAGCTTACAGCACTCGTCCAATAATGGATTGAATTCAATTCTATTCTCAATTAGTCTGTTCTTCCCAATGGATTTGGCTTGTCTCTCGCCATAAATGTAATAGTTGTATCCTAGCAACATGTGAGTTGTGAGCTGCTAGCCGGCTAGCTAATGTGGCCAGACTGGCGCAGATTTCTTGGCCCTGGGGGGCGTCAAGAGTTGCAGGATAGTCCGTTGTTGTCTGGCCCTTTCAATGTATTTTTCTCAGCATCTCCCTCTTGTCCCCAATGTGTGCGATTGTTTGCCAGGATGTGGCGTATTTTTATGTCAGCATTTAGCATTTTTTGCCTGTTTTGCTTGGGTTTCTGGTGTGGTCTGGTCGGTCACTGGTCTCAGGTCTCTGGTCGCTGTCATTGTCCTTTCGCTTTTCATTGCCTCACTGCTGCTGGCAGGGAAATTCAAAACTTCAAATTCGCATGTGCTGCACCCTCTGCCCAGAAGTATGCTCATATTTTCCCCTGTTTTCCTCTTATTTTTAAGCTCTGCACAGCTCCAATCCAAAGCCCACTTGTTAACGTAATGACGTCTTTTGCATGGAAAACTCAGATGCGCGTTCCCCTTTGGGGCAATCGGGGGCAGGCTGGTGGGTGGGTTGGGAGCACTGCTCTTTTAATTTCCGTTTGATTTCTAGCAAGCTGCAACAGAGGGCGGCTGAGTGAATGTGGCAGCAATAGGGTGTTAATGATACCGACTTTTTGCCCATATTTAAAAGTAGTTTTATTTATGATTTTTACCATTTTTTGTTGTTTCCTTGTGCGTGTGTGTGTGTGTGTGTGTGCGTGGGTGTGTTGGTTGTTGGTTGTTGGTTGGATAACAACACAACAACAGAAAATGCCAAAAACAAAGTTATGTCATAATTTCTATTAGACAAAAGTTTGAACGCAACTTTTGCCAGCAGTTGCAGCCACAGCTCGAAAATGTTAAATAAAATCAACGTATGGCAAATATTTTTGTTGGCCTAACAGACACACACATAGCCACACACACACACACACACACACATAGCCACACACACACACACACAGGCAGAGAGACTGTGTAGTTGTGCTTTGATTTCAGTGTGGCACATGCGGGGTGACCACTTGGGCCCATTGCAGTTGCAGTTGCACTTGCTGCCGGACAGTTGCTGTTTTGATTTATTAATTACAATTTATAATGCCGGATGTCCTGCCAGGAGACACACATACAGTCACACACACACACACACAGAGTGGCCTGCTGCTGACAGTCGACAACTTTGGGTGCCAAGTCAAGTTTTTGATAGCCCCAAACTGCAAAAACAACAAACGTTTGGAATGATTAGATAAACGCAAACCCATCAACAGTTCCAAGAGTGACAGGGCGATAGAGAGAGAGGAAGAGAGAGAGAGAGTGAGTGAAAGAGAGAGTTGCTGCCACACAACAACAAAATGTTGATGCATTAAAAACAGTTTGTGACAGGTGGCAAACACTCATCATATAAATATATTTTAAATATTTTTCTTTTTTTTTTACCTTAGTCACAGTTGCCACTGACGCTTGCACAAGTTCTTTGCCTCCTTGCCCACCCTTTCACCCCTTTTCAATTTCCAAATGTGACCAACAAAATTGTCGACTTCGACAAGTAGCCATTCAATTCAAGCCAATTCAACGCAATTCAATGGCTAACTTTATCAAAACTCATCTTCAGTTTCAAAGGCCAAACGCAATTCGAGTTGATTTGAGCTTAAAATGCGATCAATTAGTCAATTTTTGACCAAATTATGTTAGCCTTAACATAACAAACTCGTTTTGAAGTGCAGCATTTCTCAGAGTGTTGAGTGTGGATGACCTGCTAAAATTATTCAGAAGAAGAAAAAATGATTTCTCGATGACTTTTAATCAATAGAAAATAGAAAAAGAAAATATTATTTTACAATGACTTCTGCAGGAGCTGCAAAGGGGAGGAAGAAAAAGAGTCTCCAGAACACTTCTTCTGCTTGGACTCTCTTCTGATCAGTGTCAGGAAAACCGAGTAGCTTCCGAGTGAAGCCAACCAGCGTTCCAACCAAACCGTGCCTAATCTATACACTTTCAGAGAGGGCTCGTCAAAGATAAGATTTGATATTTAACGCCAGGCTTCATAGGAATAATTCATTTCGAATATTTATAATTGAATTTCGATGTCTGCCGATGAACTCCTGTCTTTCTCTCCCTCTCTCTCTTTGTCTTTACTTAATTTATTTTTATTTATTTATTTTAATAAGCGAAATATGGCATTCTACATTCATACCAATTGCAGTCCACAACAGCACGCAACACGTTCGAGTTGGAGTTCGATGCTGGGCGAGTTGTTCGAGCTGCGAGTTGCGGGTTGTTAGTTGAGTTGTGGGGTCGAGCGCACAAAAGTATGCTACGCTTTTTGGCTCACCGCATAAATGGGGAAAAATAGAAGAAAATGGCATATTTAATGTCGTCTCAAGCACAAATGCCATCTCAATAGCATTTAATTTGCTTGCCGTTTGTGCTGCAGCTGCGACTGCACCGACACAAAGCAGCACAATGTAAAGAACTGCGAATATTTAATCTCATCAAAGCCCAAAGCCACAGCTAAAACCAAAGCAAATGCCAAAGCCAAAGCCAAACCCAAAGCCAAAGCCGGAACTCTTGAATGAGGACGCGTCGCTTATTTTCACTTTCGGGCGAGCCTTAAGTAAAACGTATTGACTCATTTCGGTGCTGGCTCTGCTCCTGCTGCGGCTTGGGCATTTAATATACTCAAGGATTTATAGGACAGTCTCACGTCTCGGCTGACGCCAACTCCTCCCACCCACTTGGCGTTTATTTAAAAATGTCCGGTCTGCGGCGGCTTTGGGTCCAAAAGTTTGCCATCATCGTACGGCACAATGGCCGCATTGATCATCTTGTCGTTTGCCAGATAAATGGCCCCGGGGACATTTTTAATTTACTGGCGCGCTGCGGCTTAAGCAAACCAAGTCAGAAATGATAACAACGCTGGCCAACAGCAGCCAAGCAACCAAGCTGCCAAACAGCCAAACAGCCAAGCATCTAGAACGTGCCGTGCTGCGTCGAGTGGCCTCGTGGCCCAATTGCCGCTTTGTTTGCTTCTAATTATTAATCAGATTTCCCAGGCTTCTGTTCCGGCT
Source organism: Drosophila cyrtoloma (assembly GCA_035042485.1). NCBI lineage: Eukaryota > Metazoa > Arthropoda > Insecta > Diptera > Drosophilidae > Drosophila > Drosophila cyrtoloma. The sequence goes on from JAWNLH010000885.1 coordinate 14,612,317, forward strand.
CGAGTCTCCCTTCTCTCTCACTCTCTCGCTCTCTCGCTCCCCCCGTCTCATGTGTGTTTCTGTCCTGCTACCAAATTGCATTTAACTTTAAGAATCTCCATTTTGCTGTAGCTTTCTGACAGCCTTTGCTAGTCAGTCCTGCTGCCAAATTGCATTTAGCCTTAAAGAATCACCGTCTAATTTGATGTAGATTGTTTAAAACCATTGCTAATCAGTATATGGTATCTGTTTGTGTTTGTGTGTGTGTGTGGGTGTGTGTGTGTGTGAACATGCTTTGAATTGTCTTTCATTTATAATGCGTTTGCATGTCAATCCATTCACTTCAGCTGTCTCTATGCATATTATTTCGTAATTATAATCAAATAGAATATTACACGTGTCCACCTTTGTGTGCCCATATCTGTGTGTCTGTCTCTCTGTGTGTGTGTGTGTGTGTGTGTGTGTGTGTGTGTGTGTGTGTGTGTGTGTGTGTATTGTGAATTATTGAATGTACACGCTTATATTCAATTAACATTAAGCTCATTCAATCAAAATCGGTTGATGGATACAGCTGCTTTTAGCTCAAGATTCAATGGCGAGATTAAGTAATTATTGTTCGCGTGCAATGAGAAATCAAAGGACTTAAAGCGAAAATAAGTTTTGGACATGAATTCATTTGCACAATGGGTGCCCAGTTGGAATATGCTTAAATTTTGCATTTATTGCAATAATTATTACCGTCTTAAATAGATAATTGAGTAATTTTGAGTGGAATCCTTGGATTTAATGTCGTTGGCTGTGCAGCTTGTGCTTGTGCGCGTGCTTGTGCTTTGGCTAAAGACTCTGTTAATAAATATGAAATACATTTTTGGGCCACGTCAAATGGCAACATCAAAGCACGCATCTAAAACGCTTAAGTTCTTTGAAGGCATCGTCGTCCTTAAGGATCATCGTAGTCAGCATCAGCTCTGTCAACATAATCATCATAATCATCATAATCATCAACGACATCATCGTCATTGGCGGCTTTTGGCTTTAGCCGCGGGCGCGACTGCTCAATTAACAAAATGACGAACGGCGGCTGGGTGTGAGAGAGGTTTAGACGTGGGTGGAGTTGTGGGTGGAGATTTAGGTGGAGATGTGGGTTGGAGATCTGGGTTGGAGAGGTTGAGCAAGACAAGCAGCAAAAGCAAATGTCAAAAGTGTTTTCTAATTTGCGCAACTCCCAACACAAGCATGAAGAATAACAATAGGAGAGTGGGAGAGCGGCAGAGAGGGGCAGAGAGAGAGGGAGAGGGAGAGAGCAGCAACAAATAAAGCCTAATGTATTTAACAAAGTGACAAAAAACGCGACAGTCCCTAGGAAAGTTGCATCCCTCAGGCTACGCTTCATCCTCACCGGCACCCTCCTCTCCACTATCCGCCACAGTCGCAATAATGCCCTAAAATGCCAGTACAAAAATGTTTAATTTATCAAATGTCAACGCCTAAAAGACGGCAACATTTGTCGTCGTCAATGACAATGTTGATGACTACAGCGACGGCAACGGCGACTGCGACTGCGACGGCAACTGCGACTGCGACTGCAAAGTCTAAAGCCAGCGTCAGCGTAGACATTGTTAATACATCGCCTACATGGCCGCACAGCATCCCACACACACACACACACACACACACACACACACAGGCACACACACACAGGCACACCCACACAGCTCTCGGCGAACATTTTGTCCGGCATTCGCTCGCTGGCGGCAATGTTTTTTTGAAAAATGAGCCAAGATTTCCCCATACGGTATTATTTATTGTCGCCATCTTCAGTTCCATCTTTGTGTGGAACATCCGCACTTGCCTCCTTGTGTCGCCTCAGTGTCGCGCATTTGTATAATGAATTTGACAAGCGAGTTGTATCAGCAGCTGTTTTCTATAATTGAAGCCGACTAACAGACAACAATCGAATCGAAACGACAGCCTCGAATGGAATTTCATCTCCTCAGTTAATTGCAGGCACTTTGCAAAATGTCCAATTGATCCCATTTAAACCCAAACTGCTGTATTTATTTGTCTAGATTTGCCATGCATAAAGTTCGAGATACTTTGAATATCTAATCTAATTTCGCTTTGGTGATTTCTTAACTCAATCTGAATAGACAAATTGTTGTCCAAATTAGACCTTTTATGTAAGCACCAAAAATTGCAAGAATTTAAAAACGAATTAAATTTAAAATTACTTAATATTGCGAGCGAATCACTTAATATTAATATTTCCACATAAATTCGCTATTTATATTTGCAATTAATTTTATTTAAATCTTTTCGATACTTTGTACATTTCATACACATAAAATAATAATAATAATAAATAATAAATAAAATAGAAGCATTTCGATGTATGTGTGCATAAAACAATATCGCTTTTAATTCATTTGAGTCGGTCTGAAACGAACCAACCTTTGGCATAACTTTAAGTAAACTGTAAATATTGAAAGTCAGCTTGAAGAAATGGCAAATTCATATTAACTCTCCAATGGATAGAATAGAAGCAGAGCAGCTGTCAGTCGAGCTGTCTCCAAAGATATAATGGCAGAGGCGAAATGTTGCAACACTTGAAGAGCTGCATAAAGCTTGGCATCTTCAATGTATTATGCCATATCATATTTTTTTACTTTGATAATCGCAACTTGCGTCGTTGTCGTTGTGAAAGCATTTAAAATATCTCTGCCAAAAATATATCTATTGCAATCGATCTATAGTTCCGCATAGTATTCATATTGTATCTATAGTCGCTGGAGGCCAAGCTAAACTGCTGCTACTGCTGCTTGCCACTTTTTTTTAGCACTGCCCCCTCCCACACACCCACTTCTCTGCCACTCTCTGCCACACTGCCACACACCAACACTCTTGTGCACTTGAAGCAGTAAAAAATATGGCAAAATTCACGATAGCAAACATAAAACAAAATGTATCTGCAAATATCTTTGGCCCATCTTAATATTTATTTGTGTTCGCATTTATATTGCGTCTATTCGCACAGTTCTACCAGTTCCAGCTACCCGCCACCCGCCACCCGCCACCCGCCACCCGCCACCCGCTACTCCTTCTCCTTTCCCCTCCGCTCCTTGTCTGTTTTTTTTGTTTTTGTTGCTTTTGTTGCTTTTGTTGCTTGCCCTGCCCGTTGTTTGTTCGCTTATTTTGTTTTTACAGCGCACGTAAAATTGACCACAAATGGTTAGCACACTCCCTCCCGTATTCATCCCCCCCACCCTCCCCCTCCCCCTCCCCCGTTGACGTCCCACGTCTAGGAGGCGTCGCCGTTCGTCGCCTTCTTTCGCAAGTTTTATTCAATGTCCGTTCAATTACACGCACGATTTCCGCTTCCTGCGGCGACGGCGACAAAAAAAAAAATAAAAGAAAAGCGTTGGGCAAAAAAAAAAAACGCGGAAGCCGAAAGACCAAAAAAAGAAAAATAATAATATAAAAATAAACGGAAAAATTTGGATTCCTTCAATTCTGCTATATGCAAAAATATGAAGCGATCACCCCAAACTGAAGTCATATTTTGGATATGAATAAATGTGAGAGTTCAAATTGGAGAACTCAACGGGAACAGCTCAAAAATGATGCGAGAGAGTTGAATCATTGCTGGGCACCCGAAGTGTGTATAAGGTCTTAGTGAGTGTTTGGCAACCAATCCATCAATATTTCTTCGAATTAGCAAACTGCCAACTATTTTAGCCTTAAACGTAATTTTCTTCAATCCCTGATTGCGATCCTAGATATCTAATTTAGTCGATCTCTGCTTCCAAATAGTATCCGTATGGCATTTTAAGGAGTCGCAGTCAACATTCAAAATGCAAAAGAAAGATTTGCAGATTTACAGACTTACAGATTTATATGACTAAATCGAAGACTCGACTTGTCGTGCTAATCAAGAATATACTATATACCCTATGAGTGCAAAGGATGCCTCCTTCTGCCTGTTACATGCTATTGAACAGCTTTAATATTCCCCATTTAGCCATTTTCAAGGGGTGCAGGGAAATAGTCGATGCTCAAAGTGCGTTTGCTTGACAAATATAAAGCGCATTTTCAGCACGGGCAGCACAGATGATGCCGGACCTTCGATCTGTATCCAGATTCCGGCACAGACAACCGAGCATTAATAAAAACAATATTTTCGCTGGCACGCAAAAAATACAAGGGAAAATGCTCTGGCTGGAAGTGAACGACTTGCTGATACCCTGTAGTGTGCTGCCAGAGAAATGGACTCGATCTGTGCAAGTCTCTAGCCCAAGTCAGACGGACAGACGGACATGCCTCGATCTACTCGGCTATTGATGCTGATCAAGAATATATATGGTAAATAGGATCGCAGATGCTTCTTCTTCGGCCTGTTCAGGGTACAGGGTATACAACTGTTGTGTGTGTGTGTGTGTTGTAAAGTGGCAAAAAAGAAAGAGAAATGTTCGCTTCCTGTAATGATGTCCTGCTATCCGGTTGTGCTGAGGTCCTTCGCTGCAGCTCCTGCGGCGGGCTGTCAAGTTGCGGGGCAAGTTTGTTTGCCACTTTGCAAATATTTGCTTGTCGTTTGGCTGCGCGCAAAACACTTTTACAACAGGGGCGTTCAGCCAGAAGCCACCGCACCCCTTTCCCCCTTTCCGCCATTTGCCGCCCGTCTGACCCATCTTCACTTTGGACTCTACTTTTATTTTGTTTTATTTTGTTTTCTTTTTTTTTGTTGTTTTTTCTTTCTGTTTTTTTTTTTTTGCTTTCTGCATCGACATCTTTTTCGCATGTGTCAAAAACTTTGCAAACTTCATTACGGTTATTTGCTACGCGCACTGTGGACACGCTACGCCCCTGCCACGCCCACACACACACTGACACACACACACACACACACACACACACACACACATGCAAATGCAGCGCAAATTAGGAAACTGACCGGCCAAGTCCAAGTTATTACCGTTAATTTGGTTCGCGTCAAAGTTTTGCTTTGGTTTTGATACCCTCGTTGGCCCGCTCAGCTGGGGTATATCTGTTGCGTATATGCATCGTGCTTGCTTGCCAGTTTCTCCTTGTCGCATGCACTTCAACGAATTGATGTCCTTTTTTTAATATTTATCTCAGCTATTTGTTCTCTCTGATCGCTTAACTATTGTTGAGAGAGAGTATTTTGGGATGCTGGACACATGCACATAGGGTATGTGGAAGTCGATCGGACATGTCGGCCAAGAATTCGATTTTTATTTGAGTGACTGCTCAAGGAATGGCAATTCATGCCGCCGCCTGGTAGGGGTTGCGGTCGGAGGGCGTTGTCGGTTTTGGCCAGTTCCGCCCATCCGCCGAGCTACGTTCGGCTAGTTGTGGTCCTCAGTATGTTTTCTCCTCCCCCTCCCCTCCGCCCTGCTGTTGGGCAACCCAAACAAATGATAAATTATTTTGTTTGCTTTATTTTCAACCCTGTTGCCAGCTACGTTGACGGGCCATCGTTTTGGGCGATTGAAGTTGCAATTCAAAAGTGGTCATAGAAATGACTGACAGTGCTATTTGTTAAAAGCAAGAAATAACATCTATTTAATTGCCTGATTCCACTATCAATATTTCTTAAATTCCTGATTCTCTGCAGTTGTTAAAGTATGACGCTCCTTGCCCCATCCCCATCCCCATTCCCATCCCACAAGGAACAACATTCTGTGCATTCAGCATTCGAAAAGTATGCTACGAATTTTAGCAATTTGAGCCGAGTATTTTCGTATCGATGCATGACAATATCAATGCCACAAACAGCTGAAAAGTAAGCACTTATCTTATAATTTTATATTTTAATATTATTTTATATATATATATATTTTATATTTAATATTATTAAATAGATTACAATTTAATGCTAGTCACACAATGGAAATGAAATTCTTTTTAGTTTCCTATTATTGGTTTCCTATTTATTGGGCTGCTTGCAGAAAAGTGGCTGCAGCCTTTCTAACAGATTAATTAGAGCAACATAACAACTAAGCTCGATTACCATTCGCAAGGATATTATTATTGGGTGGGGGGGGGGATTTGCACCGCGACCTACTCGATCTATTGTGCCCCCTTCTGAGCCTATAGCTCTTCCATCAGCCCCAGTTGCCGCCCGAATGTGAGGATCTTTGTTGTGTTGAGGTCTTCTATGTCTCTGAAATTCGCAAGGATATACAAATTAGAATGCCGTTCATCTTTTTTGTAATATTGATCGAATATTGGGCATTCGATATGGCCAATTAAATGCCAGTGTTGGCATTTAATGCTTAGCGTTCCGCTCTCTATTTTAACACTTTTGCAAAACGCTGCTTGGCGAAATGTTCTGCTAAACTACTCAGAAGACGAGCGTTAATTAAATTACACACTTTCTGACTTCTATCCATATTGTGTATTGTTGTCGTTGTCGTTGTTGTTGTTGTTGTGGTTGGTAATGTTGTCTTAACACCTCCTTAATCCAAAAAAGTTCAGAAAATGACGAAAATCCTTTTTCACGTTGCTGATTTTTTAACTTTTAATGATGGTCTCTTGCCAGCAAGTTACAGCTCTCTCCCCTCTCTCTCTCGCTCTCTCTCTCTCTCTCTCTCTCTATAGCTGAGCTTAAAAGTATCAAGCCCACCCACACCCCTTCCCACCACCCGGTCAACCAATTCCTTTGCCAAAATGGAGAAGTTGAAGCTGTTGGCAAAGTGAAGCAGCGGATAAGCAGCGATTCGTAGTTTTTATGCGTTTTTCAAGAAGCTTTTAACTTTTTAATGGACACAACTAGCTGAAGGCATAAATTGGTATGTGTGTGTGACTGTGTGTGTGTGTGTGTGAGTGTGTGTGTGTGTGTGTGTATGAGTATTTTGTATATGAAATGGAATTGAAACTGGAGCATAGCTACGGCAATGCCTCTAGGCTGTAACAGCTCCTCTGCTCTCTCCTCAACAAACACAAACACACACCCCCACACACACACACACACACACACACACCACACACCCACACACACACACACTTTGAGCAGTTTTTACGAGCAAAATGTGCTGACTGCTGTCCATTTAGTGCTGCCTCCAAAAATTGTTGACATGAAACTGTCGCCATTGTCAGTCCCACAGTCGATGTACTGGACCACTCTTCCGTTGAACCACCCCACCCCACTCCGCCCCCCCTCCCACCGCCCACTCTCCGCTCAGCGATTTTCATCTTCATCTTCATTTCCATTTCCATCTACGTCACCGTCAAGAGCAGCTCCAATTCCAGCTTTAGCTACAGCCATAGCGCCACATTGAGGCTTACAGTGCGGCCGTATGCTTGTGGTAAATGCTAACAGTTTTTGTGTAATTGTCAACAAGCAGCACCAGCAGCAGCAGCAGCAGCAGCAGCAGCAGCAACAGCAGCAGCAGCAGCAACAGCAACAATAACAAGAAAAACACGACAATGAGAGAAATAACGTAAACAAGTAAATGAGCTTGAGGAAATTTGCGCAAATGTCAGCACTTTTCTTAAGCACCCGGCAAGCGACCGCAAGAACGCAAAACGAGATGCTAACAACAAACCAAACCAAACCAAACCAGACCAGACCAGACCAAGCCAGACCAGCACCAGTACACAGAGAGAAAAGATTATTTTATGGCAAGCATCCCCTCTGCGGTGCACTGTGTGTGTGTGTCTGTGTCTGTGTCTGCGGGTGAGGCTGAGGCTGTTGCCCACTTTCATTTATTGAGTTAACTAAACAGCAACAAGCAGCAAGGACTCAAAGCTGGCAAACTGGCAACTGGCAACTGGCAACTCGGCGTAACGTTATTTCCTGCACAAGGATTAAGCACTTGGCCAGCAGCAGCAGCAGCAGCAGCAGCAACAACAACAACAATTCTAACAGCAACAGCTGCTGCTGTCGCTGTTGGCCATCCACTGAGAGAAAACTAAAATTCAATTTAACATTTAGCAAGTTCAGCTGAAAACTAACAAGTTTTTCTGTTTATTTCTTCTTCAACATTTCCTTCGTTCTCGAATCTACAGTCAACAGCAGGTTAAATCTGTTGCCTGCTAACAGCCGAACATTCTGCACATTCAACATTCGTAAAGAATGTTGTCAATTTTAGACATTCGCAGTGAATATTTCGTGTTCTTTTGCGATCGTTTATCGAGTTTCGTAAAGTTGCTTTACGAAGTATGGCAACATTAATGTAACAAACAGTTGATATTTCAAGATATTTCACATTTATCATTTTGCATAGTAAGACTATAATTTATAATAATATAATAGTTTAAAGATGAGCAATAAAATGGAGCCGAGTGGTTCGATCTGAGGCAGGCAAGTCTTGTTGTGTGCACCTAAATAAATATCAGAATTGTATACAGAATTATAATATATTCTATTCTTCATTGATTATTATAATTACAACGGCCTGTTGTAATATGAACTTATTCCAAGCGCTGTGCAACTTGCATGCTACTTTTCATACTCAGTAATGAGTCCTTCGAATTCTTGCCAACACTCTATTAATATGTACTCATTGCAGTGGCTTGTGTGTGGCGCATTGTGAGAAACAAAAACACATCGAAATTAATTGTTTTGGCAGTTATTCATTCACGTTCGATCTGCATCTGAAATCAAGCGATAATTTTAACGAAACGATGACTCGATGTGCAAGGAATGTGAATGTTCGAAATGTTGTACATAGTGGAATGAATACGAAATAAAAATAGGTAAAACTAAGAACAACAATTGACAATTGTTGTCGGTTTTTTTTGCGAGTGTAGCTCGGCTGGATTACCGTTTCTGCTGAAACGGCAGTAGTTAAAGCCATTGGCAATAGCAATGGCCACACTCTGACTGGGCCACAATGAAAGCGCTCACAAAAAGGTGCGACGACTCATCAAAGCTGATGGTGTTGTCCCTGTTTAAGCTCATCTCCTACCTGGCCCCGCCCCGCCTCCCTCTATCACGCCCACCATCTCAGATTATTCATCTTAGATAAAAAGCAAATTTAAAGCCCAACAGCAGCGAAACTCAAACTGCAAAGCTTATCGTTTTTCTTCTTGCCAATTTTTTCTTCTTCTTCTCTTCTGTTGTACTTTGAGCATTTTTTCTCTTGTTTTATATTTTGTATACAATTTAATGCACCTGTTGTTGTTGTTGTTGGTGTTGTTGGTGTTGTTGGTGTTGCACAATAGCAGCTTACAGTTTGACAGGCGCTGCTGCATCGCTCAGCCCAAATAATTGCCAAGGCAACCTGGCACACACCCACACACCCACACACACACACACACACACACACACACACACACACACACACACAAAGCACTGGGAACATTGTCTACTTAGTTAAGTTGTTATTTTTATTACGTCCCGCCTTTGGCAAGATTGGCGAGGAGTTGGGGGTTGGTTGCGTGGTTGGGTGGTTGGTGGGCGGTGGGCGGTCTATATTTCGGTATAGCTGTGGGTGGTTGGTTGGTTGGCTGATTGGGTAGTGCTATTATGACAACATAAGTTCACTGATAGATGGAAAAAGGTAAATACTGTGTGCGAGTGTTGAGTGCAGAGCATGAGGATGAGGTGTGCTTGAGGTGTGGGTGGGTCTGCGAGGGTGGCGGTGGGTGGCGTTGGGTGTGGGTAGTGGGTTGGAGGACGAATATGTCAGTAGCCTGAACGCTTAGCAATAACAACAACAGGCAACAAGAACAACCACAGCACGTTGACAGCAAGTGTGCTCGACGAAGAGCTACCCTGTCAAAGCAAGGAATATATAAACATATATATTTTATATATTTTAAGCTTATAGATACAAAAATCCGAAATGTGAATGAATGCTGCCAAATTAAAATAATATAATAACAGAAATATATATAAAAACTATGCATTTTCAATAAAATACTCAGTTTTTATTTCAATTTTTGTTTATTTTATCTGTAAGCTTATGTTATGCTTATGCTCGGTCTGTCTGTCAATCAATATAAACACGTCGAAATCAGATACCAGAAAGTCGAACAATTGAAGCTTTCTTTGTTTCTTGTTTATTTACGCAACTATTTGTTCTATCATTAAAATTACGAGTTCTTCTCTGGTGGTAAACGTAATGTGAACCCTGCAAAAGATGCAATTACTTTCATGATTAGTTTCATGATTAAATTGGTTCGCGTCAATCAAACAGGAGTCAAATATTACATTTATTGCATTGGATATGCATCAAGTGTCAACTATTAGTGCCGAAACTGTCCACTGACTGATGTGGCCAGTGTGTGCAACAAGACAACGCATTGTTCTGGATATTGAATATTAGGTAATTCCATGCTGAGCTTCTTAGCTTTCGTGATTATTGCCACAAGCTTTGAATACAGCAGCAGTTCTGCATTGTCCGAGGGTATACGGGAGGGGAGGGGAGGGGAGGGAGGGGACAGTGGAAAGTGGAAAATGCTCTCTGATAATGCCCGTAGAGATGAGAGCTGAGCGCAGGTATTAATAGGAGCAGCAGCATCAAAAACCATGTCGATGTTGCCGCAGGCCAACAACAGCAGCAGCAGCAGCAGCAGCAGTAGTAAAATCAACAAAGACATTGGGAGCAGGCTGGGTGGAGGGATGGGGGAGGTGTGTGTGGCAACGATGGCGAAACGGCGGCAGCAAGGACAAAGCATTTGCTTTGCAGTTGCTTGCTTGATTTCATTGAAATTGCTTGGCAAAAGCACTAGATGTCCGATAAGCCAAGCTGCGAGAGCGAGCGAGAGAGAGAGAGAGAGGGAGAGAGAGGGAGAGAGAGAGAGAGAGGGAGAGGGAGAGGGAAGCCTGGAAAGCAGCCATAACAGTTAGCCAGAGCCAGCAGCAGAGCTAAGCGATTAAGATCAGAACATTAACGATATGGTAAATAGTCAAACTACAGTTGAATCACTCCCGCTGCGACAGACACTCATGAATGCACCCATTGAGAGCAACTGGGAGTCAGCAACACTCAGTGCTTGCTGTGCATTAAAGTTTGCAAATATCTTTTTTAATTACTTTCTTCATTTCTGTTTTTTATTGATATCTTCTGCCTTTTGTCAATTTGTTGTTATCAAGTTCGCAACGTCTCCAAAAAACTATATTATATAGCTGCCATATTAACAAACAATCGAAATTTGAGTTTTGGTTTCAGTTACAGTTGTGGAATATTCAGATATACTTTTTAAATGAGTTTTTTTTAATATTTATTTGTATATTTATTTTATTTATTTTTATTAAAACGAAAACAGGAGAAAATCAATCAACTCCGGTTTAAAGGGTATGTAATCGTCGGTGTGCCCGAGATAAGATTTAATATTTTACAGCTTTCGAAAACTTTTGTCAACAAAATACTTTTAAATACTTATCCAGGAGCAACAGAAACATATCTTTTTACCAGCAAACTGATTATGTGTTGTCAAATTGTGGAATTCAGTTTTGCAACCCAAGAAATATATAAATAAGAAATAATTCGAATGGGGCTCTTTGAGGAATCGTTTCTTATATCAAGTTGATTAACAGTTACTTTGCTGTGCAGACTTAATTGGGATAGGAGATAGATCGACAGATGTGCGCCTGGTCATTTGGTCATTTGGTCAGCAGGTTGTCTTTGTCATAACCAATGCCATTCGAGACGCCTGTCTCTGTCTCTGTCTCTGGCTCTCTCCCTCACTTGCACTTACACCTACAGCCAGGTGATTGAGATGAGTGGTATGAAAATACCTGCAAGGAAATTACACGAAAACTGAACAAACCAGAAACAACTCGGCCTGTTATTATTTTAGAGTTCAAGTTAAATTTAAGCAGCGCCTGCAGGCAGACAGACAGGCAGACAGACAGACAGACAGACAGGCACGCAGGCAGATAGACAGGCAGGCAGATAGACAGGCAGATAGACAGACAGGCAGACATGGAGCTCGTCCTGGCAGCGAGGACTCAGCAGCTGAAGCCGGCTAAACGGGCAGACGACAAGCGGCAATGAAGTGCACTTCAATCTGAATGTGAATGCGAATGTGAATGCGAATGCGAATATAAATGTGAGTGTAAACGGGTGTGGGCATTTAACTTTATCTCTCTCTCACTCTCTCTCTCTCTCTCTCTCTCTGTCTCGCTCTCTCTTGATTTGTCTGTGTGTGTCCGTGTCATTGTCTGTGCTAGCATCTTTGTAGAACAATTTTGCCTGAATGAAAGCGGCAAAATGCTTCAATGAATGAGTCCGAATGCTCGACACAGTGAGAGACAGGGACAGCGACAGAGAGAGAGGGGAGAGAGAGAGAGAGAGAGAGGGGCAGGGGGAGAGTGTATGGCCAAATGGCTGGCATTCTGTATAGCCATCCTTGTGCCCATGCTCCTGTCTATTCCTATTCCTATTCCAATTGCAATTGTGTAAAGCCCTTCCCCCCCCCCCACCCACACCCAACCACAGCTACCCGTACTCCCAGGCCCACACTTCATTATGCTCCTCGTTGCACAATTGCAACGAGGCTCTTTTCTATCTGCGCCCATTCGAATAACTCGAATGATGCGAATGGCGCAAAAGTTTTTGCAGTTGACTTAAGTGATGCCAAGTGCAAGTGAACAATTGTTGTTGCTGTTGTTGCTGTTGTTAGTGCTGCAATTAGTGCAGAACGCTCTATTATTATCATTATGAATTTTAAGCAATCAGCAGCAACAGCAGCAGCAACAGCAGCAGCAGCAACAGCAGCAGCAGCCACTTTAACTGAAACTTCAACTTAAAAATTGATGGCAAAGTTGAAAGCGAGGCAATACTTGACAGAATTGTGTTTTGGGGGGCGGGTTGATTGTTTATGGGAGGGGGAGTCTTTGAGTGGGTGCCTGTCTAAAGTAAACAGAAAACAAACACAAAAGGCCACAAAAAGCGCCGCAATTGGCTTTTGTTTTTATTACCGCTGCTGTTCTTCTATTTATTTGTTGTTTACCTATGATAATTGTGGTGTTTATTTATGACAAAAGCAGACAGAAGTCGCAAGTAGCAAAATGGTTGTTGCAAGCTGGAAGGATACGCAAACAACTTGAACGCGGAAATGTTGCCATTGAAAGCTATGGCTTTAAAGCGTCTAAGGCTTTTCCAGTCGATACTTCATTTTATATAATATAGATAGATAAATAGATATATATATATATATATATATATATAGATATATATAGATATAGATTACAGTTACATCCTCATTTATTCAGTAGTCAATTAGAACCGCAAAATACAACTAAAAATTGTATTTAGTTTTTATCTTTGTTTTCCAGTTTTCAGTTGCATTTTTTTATAATTCCAATAATGACAATATGTTAAAATCCAACAACTAATTCTCTGATTAGTTTTCCTTACTTACTCTGTTAACCACCATTCGCCATTAATCCGAGAGAACACAAAAGTCGGGCTTAAATTGTATTTAATGTTTAAGCCTCAACTTGATTTAAGTCGAAGCTAAGCCCCAGTTAACTTATGACGCGATGTTTGAATTTTGTGTGTGGAATTAGTATCGATAGTACACTCCAAAAAAAAAAAAAAACTAAATAAATAAATAAAATAAACTGTAGAAAATTTGTTTAGTCAATCAAAGAAAATGTTGCACAATCAGATTTAAATTTTGTTACTTTAATGAAGAAGAAAGAAGTCATCAAATGTATGCAGTTTAAGATATTAACATACATTTTTAAAATATAATTATAAATTCATAAAACTTTATTTTTATATAATTTAATTAATAAATAGAAAAACTAATAACGCGATCCTTTGTCACAAAATAATTATATCCATAGAGATTGTTTGCCAGTGTAGTATTATATATATTTATATCTTGCATGAATTGAGCAAACAGTTTGGGAAAAGGTTCGTTGAAACTCCTGAAACTGTGCCTTCAATCTGCGGGAAGGAAACAAAAAAGTAAACACATCCATAAAAATATAGTTCAAAGAGCAAACAACAAAGTTTTTGTGGAGTGTTAAAGTCTCTATAAAATTGTTGTTCGTCTCGGATATAAGACATGCACATATATATATATAAATATAAATATATTTATATATCTATATGTATATGTAAATGATGTTTATTGATACATGTGCCAATAAAGTAAAAGTGTATTCTTTTATGATTGCAGCTCAATATTTGCGGCGTGCCGAATCCTGATTATTGATACAAGCCCACATAATTGACAGTTGCCAGCTGCTGTTGTTGTTGTTGTTATTGTCAGCCTTAACCCCTTGGTGGGATGCGTGCGAGGGGCGTTTGGTCCAGTGAATGGAGCAGGAGCAGTGACTTCTCCCCGCTTGGTGGTACAACAACAGTTCTACAACGCCCAGCGCCAGACGCAATTTGTATGCAAATTTCATGAGAATCTCAACACATGCAAAAACAGCATACGCAAAAAGACAAAAAATAAAAAAAATAAATATAAAAACATCACAAAAGAAAAAAACGAACACAACGAAAACAAAAGCATAAAAATAATACAGCAACAAAGAATTGGGCAAGCGCGAGGCGTTTCAAAAGTAAGTATGTAGAACACGTGTAGAAAATAGACTTACACATTTGGCACTGATCACGAAGAGGAGAAGTGAGAGAAAAAGCAAACACAACTTATTAAGAAATGGCAAAACAATTGAAAAGTTTTCTGGCGCCGCTCGCAAAAGCCCCAAAAAGCTGACAGCAGCAGCGCGTCTAACGGCGAATGTCTTCAAGTGCAGCGTCACAAAAACGAAGCAGCTAAATTAAATGGTAGCTATAAAGCGATGCGTGTGTGTGTATGCGTGTGTGTGTGTGTGTGTGTGTGTGTGTGTGTGTGTGTGTGTGTGTGTGTGTGTGTGTGTGTGTGTGTGTGTGTGTGTGTGTGTGTGTGTGTGTGTGTGTGTGTGTGTGTGTATTAGCAGAAATAAGTGGCAGATTAGCGTGGCTGGGCGTGGCAACCACACACATAAAACAAATAACAATAATAGTAATAGTAAAAGAAAAAGTGAAATTAAAATTAAATCTACGTTAAGAAGAAAACATCATTGACTTGAGCAGAGCAACTCTCCCACTCTCGCACACTTTATCTACTTCGCCCTCTCTCTCTCTCTTTCTCTAACACACGCTGCTTTGTGGCGTTGTCGTCAATGGCTGCTGCGGGAATAAAGTGTGACTGCGATGGCAGCAAAATAGCAAACATACCAAAGCCACTTTCTATGCAAATTTTTATGTGTTAAATGCATTTTGTTGGATTTAACATTCTCGCTGATTTTTTGGTTTACATTTTTGCATACAAATGAAGCCTGCGCTGTCAGTGGCGCGGAAGGGTGTCTCTCTCAGTGTGTGTATGTGTGTGTTATATCTTTCTTTCTTTCATTCTTTCCCTTTTTTGGCAGGGGGTGTGGTGGGAGGTACAGCAACACACACAAATTAGAGGATTAAGTAGCTGGGTTGCTGCTGGTGCGCCTTCTTCTTCCCTCTGCCGCTGCTGCTGCTTCAGTTGACGTCGACATTGGCGCTGCAGTCGCCATTTGCCAATCGCTATTCGCCGTCTCATGCTCATTGTCTTTGCAACGGCGAAGAAGCAGCAGCAGCAGAAGCAGCAGCAGCGGCAGTAACAGTAGCAGCGACAGCGGCAGCGGCAGCGGCGGCGAGACAATTACGCTAATTCGCCTGAAATTGTTTTGCATTTTCTACTCTGGCTATGCGGCTGCTACTGCTGCAGCCCGCATCTGTATGTTTGTGTGTGTCTTGTGTGTCGAAATCTTTTCGACGCTTGTTTAAACAGTTAAATTTCATTGCGTTGTAAATAAGAAACAAACATTAAAAGTGAACATGAAAAAGTTTACAGAACAGAAGTGTGAAGCAATCGATGAATACAGTTATCTCTATATATACATATGTACATGTGTGTGTGTGTGTCTCTGTGTGTAACGAGCAATCAAAAATTTAAGACAATTCTAGTACAATATGCTAGATATGGCAGGGTATCTGCAAGTCGAACAGCTAGGTCTCGTTTTTGTAGGTGATTGTTAAAAATAACAGAAATTCAATACAATTTTGATGTCTGTTGCTGCTGCTGCTGTGACGTCATTTCAAATTATAATTACCTTAATGGCATATGCTTCATGCAATTAAGCATTGATTTCAGTTCGTTAGATTTCATTGAACAGCAAATAGCAAGTAGCAAATAGCAAAAATTGAACAGTAACAACATTAACGTTAAGCACAAAAATACAACATGCAAATGGATTTGCATTTGTGTCTGCCGTCATCAAAAGCAGCCCATAATTGACAGGTGACACATTCACTGGCGATGATAATTGCATTATATTAACATTATTACAAAACATATGTCCATCCAATTTAAATGTTAATCTTAATTCAATTATTTATTACTTTAACTTTGGCTGCCAGTTTGCGGCTTGCCATTTTGCCAGTTTGCTCCGAATATGCATATTCGGGTTACACTCGGATTCCGTTAATTAATATGTACATGATAATGAGCAACGTATATCAATTTACATGCATCCATATCTACATCTGCATACATCCACAAGTACATGCATACATCCAGTTGCTGTCAAAATAATAGTTGCTTTCAGATTCGCACAGATTCCTTGGATTGGATAATTCTGCTACTCTTCGACGCACTCGCTTTGTTCGCTTTAGTTTACCCATTTCTATTCTTTTGACCGCAGCTTGTTCCTCCCTCCAAAGCCTATGGCTCTTCCATCAGCTCTGATTCTTGCTCTCTACGAATCTTCCACATCGGCCACGCCCACTCCCGGCCTCATTCACAAAAGCCTATATCTACTGCAATTTTAAAGCCAATCGTGGAGGGTGGATTACTAGGAACCTGCTTCAAAGATCGGTATTTCGTGCCTCATCAGATGGTATTTCCGATTGGTGTCAGAGTATTTCGCAGTCGGCTAAGCCCAACTGCAACGTTCTCGCTTGTTTTCTTTTCTCTTGAATATTTGCATCTGCTCGAAGCAACTAACTTTTTGTACATCTGCATATTGTGTGTGCGTATGTGTGTGTGTGTGTGTGTGTGTGTGTGTGTGTGTGTGTGCGTATGTGTGTGTGTGTGTGTGGGTGTGTGGGTGTGTGTGTAAGTATCCATGTTTGATTGCGCTCATTATCCAATCCCATGTTGGCTGGCAAACCGCCGCTGTTGATTTTTGTAGTCGATTCAACGATATGGAAACAATCGTTGAGCTTTAACAGGCCCAGCGCAACTGGGGATTGCCTTGTCAACGAGGGAGTGGTGAGGGGAGGGGAAAGGGGCAAATGGCATGTGGCAGGAGGCAGGAGGCAGGGGGCATTTCGGTTTTTGGCAGTTGGTTACAGCGATTGAATTTAATTAGCTTATCATGAAAGCGTATTTCACATAAATTTATCAAAATTGCTTTACACAGCAGCAGCAACAAGGAAATCATATCTCTACCACCCACCCCCTTCGCCTCCGTCTCACTCTCTGGGTGGGTGGTGGTTGGGTGGTGTCGACCAAATTGCATTACGGCCCGCCCATTAAACTGATAAAAACGAGAAACGAGCATCGAGTTGAGTTGTGTTGACTCCGGCGACACTTTAAACTTGATGGTTCAACACAGCCGCGGAGCGAGCGGGTGGTTGACACGGGGAAGGGGGCAAGGAAGGAGGGGGCGGGGCAGGGTGGTGATGGTTTCTGGGATATGGGTTGGTAGCGCAAGGAAAAGAGGCTAAAATTAAATTTATTAACGCACATTACAACGCACACACTTCACAGCACTCTCCAAAGAGAGGAGCAGCAGCACGACAGGGGAGGGCCTGGGCAAGGGGAGTGGCAGAGGGGGAGGCAGACGAAACAATGCTGGCTTGGCCTGTGATGGGTGGCAGTACATTTGCTGGTGGTTACTTGAAGGTCGCTCGAAAGTGGCAGCAGCAACAAACAACCAACAGCAAACACCAAGCGACAAGCAACAACTTTTGTCTTTGCTTGCGTTGCACAATATCGCTGTGACCCAGTGTTGCAACACGATATTGTGCAACAGCAGAAATAAAAATAAATAAAGGGACCATGTCCGGACGGACGGACGGGCGGACGGACGGACAGCAGCAAGCCAAAAGCGAATGCAAAAAGAATGCGTTGAGCATTTCCGATTTCAGCTGCAGCTTCCAATTGACAAGTCAGAAGCGAACGGCTTTTGTGGCACTGAGGATAAATGATAAGTGCAAAAAACACACATAACACACATGCGTCTCGACTGGGAGATACCCTGTACCCAGCATTTGATGTCAATATGCAAGCACTTTGTGCTCAATAAAATTATCAAAAATCTGTCAGATTATATTGTACATCGGTTGGAAGGCTATATCTATACAATTGTGTCTTATTCGAAAATCGACTAGGATCACGAATATATACGTATACTTTATGGGCTCCGACATGCTTTCCTCTGTCTGCTGCATAGTTTTGCACAACTTTTTGGCATTTTTATTGAGCCGTTTTTTTTTTAAATCCACTGACAATTTTTATACTTTTCGGATTAAGAATAAAACTGAATGTTTTCAATGTTCGCAGTTTGCAATTGTCTTCTGGTATGCGATTTTAAGAACTTAATACGTCAAAGAATTTCATGGAAGCTATTTGTACTTTTTGTATAATCAGATTAGTGAAATATTTATGGTTTGACCTATTTGTGAACGCTGCTTTAAGCTTTGCACAAACGTTGTAGTCAACATGCCCAGTGGGTTGTTGGGTTGGGTTGGTGGTTGGTGGGTGGGGGTTGGTGTTTGGTGGTTGGGTGCGTTTTGGTCTATTTCCGTCTTTATCGACGGTCATCGACATCGTCATCGGCCGCTTTGATAGCTGGTGAACTGTGCTAATTGATAAGCGACGTGCGACGTTTAATCGGCTGTTTGCCAAAACAAAGAACAACAACAGCAAAAAAAAAAAACAAGAAAAAAAACAAAAACAAACAACGGCCGTAAAAATGTTGATGATGCCACTCAAGCGCGTGCAAAACGCTGTCGATAAGTGCAAAAGCCTTCCTGTTGCGACAACACCACAACACCTCCACCCCCTGCATACCACATACCACTCATCCACTCAACCACTCGGCACTCAGCACTTCTCCCTCCCAGCAGGCGCGCTGCTGAGGAGCGCGTTCATTTGTGGTGTCAATGCGATTATGATGATTATTTCGCTTCACGGCTTGCCAATCGCTATCTAGAGCCTATAAGCACCACCCGCTCCCTACCAAATCAGCCAACTACCACCTGCCAGCCCACTCCCACCCCCCCCCTGCCCCCCCAACCATCAAGGCCTGTGCAGCGTGCAATTGAAGGCATTTGTGCGTGAAATTACATTGAAAATTTAATTGTGCACACCAAGTGCAGGACGCTGTGCATTAGATACGCAAAATTTGCTCATAAATTAAAATGCACCCCGTGGATCAGGACAAAAGGCATGGCATGCCCACACACACACACTCACACACACACACACACACACACACACACACACACACACACACACACACACGAGCCATAACCCAACATGCATATGTAGTTAGTATCCCTCGCTGGGATGTTCGCTTTGTGGATAACGAGAAGCGCAATTATCATTTAAATGAGTGTTTTTATCAGCCAACAGCGACCCAGATACACTGAAACTAATTTACTTAACTTGGCTAAAGAGTGCTGCTCTACATAAAAGCTGATTTGAGTTTGTTCAGCAACATTCTTTCTTTGTAAATACAAACTAACATTTGACCTTCAGTTGAGCGTTTCAAATCTTTGTAGATATACATATGTATATAGATATAGATATAGGTATATTAACTGAACTTTCCCATTTCGAACGTCATTTAGAATTCATTAGTTGACACAGGGATGTATTTACCCATATATTTGTATATATTTTGTTTTATTATTAACATTTTTTTCAAGTTTTAGCTAATTTATATAGAATTCGATTAAAATGTGATTAAAATGCAAAATGTTAAATAAATAAAATAAAATATAAAATATGGATTGGGAAACCCGGAAAACCCGAATTAGATCAACAAAGTAGAGTGAGAGAGAAAGTGGGGGGAAAAGAGAGGAAGAAGAGATAGGAAAATAAGTGAACCTATTTAACAGATCAAATATGCATTATGTGTTATTTATCAGGCCAGTTATCGGGTGACATTATAGCCTAGCTGTATATACGGAATACAGCTTAATGTCTTTACCATTTCAATAGAGGCTAAATAGAGGCAATCTGCTCACACATATATATTATTTTGTGGTTAACACGCTTGGATAGGTCTTTATCGATAAATATCGATATACCATTTTGAGCACAACTCATTTAGAGGCAGCAAATTTGATGTGTGTATTGTTGTGATTACTCAATCAGATAATAAATTCAAATGCTTTTTGAAAAACTATTTGTTGTTGTCTGCCATGGTTAATCTCTGTGTGTGTGTGTGTGTGTATATATATATGTGTATATGTATTTGTGTGTTTAGATTCATGCAGGTACTGAGTAGCCACAAATGTGTAATGAGGGCGCCTGCTAGTTGGGCGCATTGGTAACTTTTAAGTTTGGCAAATACCTGAAACAGAAACAAATTGCCAATAATGTTGATTTGAATATATAATATACATATATATATTATATATATGTATATGCATGTATAAGTGTACATATGTGAATTGGGTTATATTGGATTGGATAATTTAGCCCATATACGGGGTATATATTGTACTACACACGCCATTAACGTATCGATCTCGCTGCCATCCGCGGTGTTCCTGGTGTGTCCTGAAAAGGTTGAGATGCCGCTGCCTTGTCGTATACTTAATGGCAGTCCTTGTAGTGCTCTTCTTTAGCCTGTTCGCATTCTTGCTCCCATTCTTGTTGCTGTTGTTGTTGTTGTAGCTGTTGTTGTTGTTGTAGCTGTCATGCCATGGGGCCAAGTTTGGCAAGGTGTCGAGCAGTTGAACAGTGAACTTTGTGCCAGGCATTATTTAGCCAAGCCTTCTAAAATCAACTTCGCGCGAAAGCCTGAAAAGTTGGAATATGTATTTGGCCGTGTTTTGATGTTGTTAATGTTGTTGTTGTTGTCGTTGTTGTTGTTGTTGTTGTTGATGTTGTTCTTGTCGTTGTTGTTGTCAACGCACAAAAAGTCGTATGCCAGTTGATGCAATTTCCCCGTGCGAAAATTAACAAATACACACACACACACACACACACACACACACACACACACACACACACACACACACACACGCGCACACCTCCAAATGAAAATGTGCGCTCGAGAATTCAATTTAAGCAGAGAAAACAAAGCCTGGACTTGAGCGGGGGCAGGATGGGTGTGTGTTTGTGTGTGTGTTTGTGTGTGTGTGTGTGTGAAGAGGTGTGTTGCATTGTTTGCTTACTTGGGGATTTTCCACTTTTTGTAGTTTTGTAGTTTTCTAGTTTCTTTCGCTTTCGTATGCGGGCCAGCCGGAAGGAAGTGCAAGCGAGCAAGCCGAACGCAGCACAAATACGCCCTGTGTGGTACCGAGCAGTAAGAGGGTAGTGTGTTAGGGGTGGGGGTGGGGGTTGTGATTGTGATAGTGATAGGGTGTGTCGTGTTGAGGCTTGGATTGGGCCTCAGATGGTGTTGCATTGCAGAAATTGGCACAAGCGGATGCGAGCTGCTACGCTTACCCCGTGCCACACCCCCACCCGCCCCACGACCCATCCATTCTTATTTGTTTTGGCTTATTTATCGGGAAATTAAATGTTACATGGAAAACGCTCAGAGCTGTGGGGTAATAATAAGAAAACTGCTCGCAAGCCACCGAAGAGATGGAATTAATATGCGAAAATTGAGCAGCTGGCAACAGCAGCAGCACTCGCAGTAGTAGTTTTAGCAACTGTTTGTGCCACACGCACTTGGCACTTGCAACCCTTTTGTGTAACATTCAACAGTCAATATATGTAGCTAAAGATACAGATACAGATACAGATACAGATACAGATACAGATACAGATACAGATACAGATACAGATACAGATACAGATACAGATACAGATACAGATACAGATACAGATACAGATACAGATACAGATACAGATACAGATACAGATACAGATACAGATACAGATACAGATACAGATACAGATACAGATACAGATACAGATACAGATACAGATACAGATACAGATACAGATACAGATACAGATACAGATACAGATACAGATGCAGATGCAGATGCAGATACAGATACAGATACAGATACAGATACAGATACAGATACAGATACAGATACAGATACAGATACAGATACAGATACAGATACAGATACAGATACAGATACAGATACAGATACAGATACAGATACAGATACAGATACAGATACAGATACAGATACAGATACAGATACAGATACAGATACAGATACAGATACAGATACAGATACAGATACAGATACAGATACAGATACAGATACAGATACAGATACAGATACAGATACAGATACAGATACAGATACAGATACAGATACAGATACAGATGCAGATGCAGATGCAGATGCAGATACAGATACAGATCATAAGCAAACACAAATGATGGCAATCTGTTAGTGTAACCAGTCAGCCTCCCCCCCACCCTTTGCACCGTGCCAAACCCTTTCGCGTCTTTGGACTGCCATCGTCTGTGCACAATGCTGGCCAAATTTATATTATTAATGCCTGTTTATCTACATGCGACTACGATGTCGCCCCATAGATACGACTACGCTAACAACCAACGTGCAACTCAAACAAACAACTATCCCCCGTTTCCCCTTTTCCCCTTTCCCCACTTCCCTCTCTTCCTTCCCCCTTCCCCCTCCCCGCACAACACATTCTCTTCGCTGTTGTTGTTGCTGTTGTTGTCTGTGTCTTTATATACGCTGTTTTATGAGCCTCAATTAATTTCCGCGTAAACAGCGCGAGTTCTCCAACAAACACCCAGCCACACACACACACACACACACACCCACACACACACACACACACGCACACATATGTATATATGTACATATATATTTAGAAAGAGTAAACAGTGGAAATGTTAAAGTGACGAAATTGTTAACCGTCGCTGGCTTACTTGATTTAATAATATTCAACAAATGATATATTTTTCTATTTATTTCTTATCTTTCTATCTCATATCTTAATTCTCATGCATTATGTCTTATATCTTAAAGTTGAAGATATTGCTCTGACTTCTGAATATCCCACTCGCAGTCAATACAACTACACACAAGCTTCCATTTGCACATATATATACACATATATATACATATATATATATATATACTGTATAGCATGTTAAGTTGCATTACATCATGGAATGAGTATTTCCTTTTTTCAGTTAAGCTGACTCAGACTCGGAACATTACTCACTTTAAATGATTTAATAGTGGGATTTTGCACAGTGTTTGGCTGCAGTTAAAGGTTTGAGTTAATCATCATTTCAACTGCGCAAAATGTTGTTTAAGAGTTACTTACTATTTGCTTGCACTCCCCCACACACCTGCACTCGAATTCGCATTGGTGGCACACTCGCATGCCCACTCACATTCGTATTCACATTCACATTCACATTCGTATTCACATTCGCTTTTGTATTTCACACCGTTGCGATTAGTAAATACATTTGTCGCATTAGTGGCAACAGCTCGACACAACATATTATCATGTTAATCCACACCACTGACACAGAGTATTCGACTGCCGAATACCCTACAAATGCAATTTTCTTTCCCATCATATCTATGTTTTTTTATGTATTTATTGATATTTTTTTATACTTTTCGTAGCTGCAAACTTTGCAATCGATATTGTTGGCAATGATTTGTAAACACTTTTTCGAAATATTGTGCAGTAGTCTGAAATACTCTTTCTATGCAAGGCGATGAAGACCGCAAAATACTAATTAACAGTCAAATAATAAATATTGTGACGGGAATATTTGCAAATATGAACTATATTTATCGGCACCGATTCTGAAATGCTCTAACAAATTCAGAGGTTAAATCTAAAGTGGATTAAATATTGATTAGCAAATTTTCAACAAAATGTCACACAGACACAGCCCAGGTCGAATGTATAAACATATATATATATGTGTATGTATATGTATATATATATAAATATATACCTGTACATATGTATAAATATTGATTTGTTCCAAATTCCCTCAAAATGTTTGACAGACACAGGCTGTTGACTAAGATAAATATATAAATATATATATAAATAAGCTTTCGGAAGCTTTCCGTTGTTAATACGTAAATGCGGACACAGTTAAACATATATATATATACATACATATATATTGTATATATTATGTATCTATTATATCATGATAGCATGTCTGGAGCTTGTATACATTCTTTTTATGATAGTCTATAATCAAACTACCTTTGAAGGCCCCCCATCCCCACCATCTGCACTATTCCACGCATCCGCTGCGATTAACAGTTTTTGATAAACAGAACTAAACCAATAAACAAACAAAAACATGAAAAAAAACAAAATTAATAAACAGCAAATATTTAGGTTTGTAGAATGTACACAGAGAAAAATATGCGTTGCAAATATATATTTTTTTTTATGGTCGAGAAGAAGAAGAAGTCGTTTAGTCTTTCGAATTGCACTTATCAATCTTAAAACAAGAACATTTTATGCTAATCGTCAACTGATTTTAGTACTTTTTAAATTTTGATTTCTAAGTATTCTATATCAATTATATTTCTTGTTATTGTATTTGTTGTTATTTAGTTATTTTAATACTTTTAAAAAATAAAGAAATATTTGAAAATTGTATAAGCAATTATTTTTTAACGCTTGTTCCAAGTGAAACAGCAAACTTGTTGCAATGCTGATAATTCTACGAATGTATGCTAATTTTTCTCTCTGTGTATGTACGTAGGCACAGCAGAAAAAAGCTCGTGAAAAGTTCTTATCGACTGATCGATAATATTTGAAGGAGTGGGTGCATTATGTCGTCCGTCAGGGGAGGGGGGGGCGGCGGTAGGTAAGCGTGCCTGCGAAGCGAAAGCTTCTCTGGCTGCTAACGGCGAGGTCGGCCGACGTGACCAACGGCACATCAGCCGGCGAAAGCTCGCCGCGAACGGAGTCGCTATCCGCTGCGAATTCGCCGCTGGTATATAAGGCGTCATGCAGGGCGCCTGCTGCAAATACGTTTGTTGGTTCGCCTTGCTCGCTTCGTCGCTCCGTTCGCTACTCGACTCGCAACTCGCAACTCGCAACTCGCAGCTCACAGCTGATAACGCACAGCTCGCAAAATGTGGTCCAAGATTGCCATTGTTGGTGCTCTGCTCGTGATGGGCGGCACCCTCGCCGTCAGCGTTGGGGACAACTTTGCGTATGTGGATCGATCCCTGGAAGTGGCCATGCCCAAGGCGAAGCGTCATGTGGCCCAGGAATAATGGCGACGGTTCAGGATGCGCAACTAGTTGCACTTTGACAGTGCCACACAGCCCGACCTAGTCCATTAAGTAATCATCCAAATTGTTGTTGTGAACAGTTTTCAATTGTTAAACGATTCTATTTCGCTATACTCGCTTGCCTCTGTGCAGTTCAAGTGAGCCACAAGCGTGAACCAGTTCTTCATACCCCCCATGCCTCCTGCCGAGACGAACAACTGTCAGTCACCATTTTTATTAAATAATATTTTTTTTGTTTTTTTTTCTGTTTAGCTTGTAGCTTTAGCCGCCTAAGTTGCCACAGTATAAACACAATTGAATGTTGTAAATAGTTGATAAATAAATAAACGTATGTTAACCGAAAGAACCAAGAAAATTTACAAAATATAAAAAACAATATATATATATGTATATATATGAATATATATATGCGAGCGCTCAAGCTGAATTTCTCATATTCCAGCTTTGTTTGCCTGCCACCAGTCGTGTGTCAAAGGTCAATGCGGACACACGCACACGCACACACACACACACACGCACACGCGCACAGACACGCGCAGAGACACGCACAGACACAGGCGCAGACACACGCACACACACACACACACGCACACGCACACGCACACACACACACACACACACACGCACATGAGCTTTAACTGTTTGGCAATTAAACTGTTAATTGTCACATTATAAAAATAGACAGATATTCGAGGGCATCGTTTGCTTAGTCCTTATCTTAATGCTCATATTTATGTAAGTTTTTCAAAATTTTCATTCAGTTAGTTTTGACCAGCAGCGACTGTGAGTGGAAGGGGCATGGGGCATGGGGCATGGGGCATGGGGGAGGGGGAAATAACGCACAACTTGCCGCAGGACTCTGTCCGAAATCTGTGGGCGCACTAAAAATGACTGGCAAGCCGCAAATACTTTGTCAGGATCAAGTTGACACTCGTTTGCCCGTCGGTTTGGCTGGCCCGGCCCAGTTCGGCCATAAGCCCGACCCTGTCCGACTGACGGTTGATGGCTGCAGGTCGCATGCCCCCAAAAGCAGCCAGCTATGTGTGTGGCATAGGCCGTCGCCCGCATTTGACACTCTTCCCCCCAGCTCCACCCTCCAGCTTCACCCTCTATTTGTTTTGTTTGTTGCCACACAAATGGATGTGTCTATGGCTATGTGTGTGCATGTGTGTGTGTGTGTGTGGGGGCATTTTACCAGAACAGATTGTTGAAGATTTGATTTTGGGCAGCTACCCAGTGGCCGGCACAATCGTTAATCTAATGAAAGATGACGTTCGCTGGGCGGCGAGCGGCAACAAAATTTTGAGTAGTTGCCACTGCCAAAGACATCCCATCTCCACCTCCAGTTCCAGCTCCAACTTCAGCTCCACTTGCAGCCTGAAGTACACTTTAAAAACTGGTTGACTTAACTGCATTGAAACTTCGACTTTAAATGAAAATAATAAATAAATACAAAAATAAAATAAAGAGTAATAAAATTAAAATTGTATTTTGTTGTAATGTCTTTTTATTATAAAATATAAATATATATAAATATATATAAATATATATATATATATGTATGGGTAAAAATATGGGGGAAAGTTAAGGATAAAATTGGGATATAATTCAGATTAAATAGTTGGAAATTCCAATCTGGTTAATGAAACTGTCGAAACTGTCAAATGTAATTAATCTTTTTGTTCATTTTTAATTCAATATTCACAAACATATTGTGCAATTTTGGTGCAATTTTGTGCAGTGTAGAGTCGAATGCTGCTGCTGCTGCTACTGCTGCTGCTGTGTGGACTGCCACTACTTCATCCGCTTTAGTCTGCCGCTGTTTGCTAATCATTCATCATTCCTGGCTCGCCTCGGGTCCTGATGAGTAAGCGGCAAGTAAAACAAAGCATCGCCACACAGTCGAGGTGGGCGGGGGGATGGTTGTTAAGGGGTTAGTTGGGATGGGGTGGGATGGGGTAGGGTGGGAGGTAGGGGTTAGTGTCACTGTAGGAATATTAGTTGGCTCTATGGCTGGAGATGTTGCAGCATTTGATACTCCTAGCAGTTACCAGCTCACCTGGCACCTGGTCAAAGTTCAATCGCTCGTCCTGTGTCGACTTACCAAAGACCACACACAAGCAAACACCCTCACACACACACACACACACACACACATACACACACACACACACACTGAGAACACACAAATTTGCACAAAATTTGCAAATTAACGAGTCTTTCGAGCAGACACGCCCACTGTGCAGCCCACTGTGCTGTTGCCCACTGTTCGCACCACCCGCACCACTTGTCGCGAACGAGCCCAATAAAATTTGATTAGTCTCGTTCGCAGCAACAGCAGTGGCAGTGGCAGTGGCAGTGGCAGTGGCAGTGGCAAATCCTTTAAGTTCTCAAGATTGCAGCTGCCCCGAAATGGGGGCGAGCCATATGAGAATTGATGCTTGCCACAAACAGTTTTGGGGCTCAGATAGAGATATAGAGATTTGGCTCTGCTCCCATCCTTTTAAATGTGCAACCACTTCACTTGCTGCTGCTGCTGCTGCTGCTGCTGCTGCTGCTGCTGCTGATGGTGGGGGAAAGAGACAGCTGGATGTGTATTGTATATTCATGGCAGGATGGCCTGGTGGCAGGACACTCAAACGTGGCCCGAGGCCGAGCCGGCCAACTTGGGTTAATTTACATTATAAACTTTGAATATTTTATTGTTTGTCTAGGAAAGGACACAGCTGGCGGCAGCAGCAAGCAGCAGTAGCAAGCAGCAGTAGCAACATCGCCACGGACACTGTCAGTCCGTCTTTCCGTCTTTCCGTCTGCCTTTTGCACTCGGAGAAATAGTCGAGCGCTGAGCTGAGCTGGCCGAGCTGCTCTGTTTTTCGCAAAGTGTTTCGTCTTTTAATAATAAAACTAAATTTCACTTGCATTTTGCTTATTGCTTTTTTTGTGAGCGTGTGTTTCAGTGGGCGTGGCCAGTCTCCTGCTGCTGCTGAGACCATTTATTGACACTTGCCGATACCCGATGGGAGGCAGGGGGAGTGGCAGTGCGGAGGAATGGAGGCTGAGGCGTTTTGCTGATTTAATGACGACATATTGAACAGTTTTGGGTAAATTATGAGACTGTGCTCAGTGTGGGCTCACCAGCCCAGCCCAGCCCAGCCCAGCCCAGGCCAGGCATGTCAGCCAGTCACCTGACCTGCCCTCTGCCACCGCCTTTAACAAGCCCTCCTCATCTAGCACCTCGTGGTCCTCATTGGCATTAACATTAGCGTTGCCAATGGCTGCGCTTCTTGTTAGGCTTTGGGGCATCGAGTTACTAAATAATTAAGCAGTCTCTCCCTCACACCCAGTACACCCAATCAACCACAGTTTGACGAAGCAACGAAGATTACAGATGGGGGCAGGCGGGCTGGGCGGGTTTGGGTTGCAATTACAATTTGAAATTTTGAAAATGTAAATGGATATGCAGCTGTTAGTTTGGTTAATCAATTCGATGAAATAATATTTGAGCATTTGTAATTTATATTGTTTCGTCGTGATTGGTTATCACATCAGCACTAACATTTCAATTGATAGTCGCCATAACAACAGCTAAATAACTATTTCATCTGTGTATCTATCAAAACGAAATAACAACATTTAACAACAGCAGCCCAACTGAAGAAACCAGTTTGCACAGAAAGAGGCAGGCGAATAGCTAGCTAAACACACACGACTCATGATGATAAACACGAATTATATTTATATACGCCTAATAGTGTCAGTCATGTCTTCTGCAATTCGTTGCGCACTTTACAACCTAATTATGATCTGAGTATATCTTAATAATGAGCCCGAATCTTGGTCGCATCTCTGGCATCATGCTGCAGATGCTGCTCCAGATCTTAGACACATATTCTAATAAGTTTTGCATGGCATTCTTTGTGGACTTATCTTAATACAGTCTCAGGAAATGTGCGAAAGCAATTCGTGATTTTATTAAATATAGTTTTAGCTGACTTCTTCATTGCCTGTTAGTGTCAAGAAATCACAATCACAAAACTTCTACGCAAACTATCAACATATTTCTTTGCTTATTTGATTCGGATTTCATACACACCCACACACACACACACACACACAGAGACACACACAGACACACACAACTCCCATCACTTAGTCAGGTGCAAACTCTTCTTTATGCGTTAAATACGTTTTTTTCTGTGATGCAATTTTTGTGTGACACCCTTTGCCGAAGCATAAGTATCGGGATTCCCCAAGTTTGGAGACTGAACAATAAAAATACGAGACAATTTAATCTGCCATTTGCAGTAGTTGTTGTTGTTGTTGCTGTTGCTGTTGTGGTTGTTGTTATACCTCTCTCTTTCACTCTCCCTCAGTCTATTTCTATTTCTGTCTCTGTCTCTGTCTCATGCTGCAGTTTGTTATGTGCTTTAATCCCAGAAATACGCGCAACGCACGTGATCCAAAACGAAACCCAAAACCAAACCCAAACCCAGTTCGAGCAAGGAGTACAATGCGTGCAACATGTACACTGGGTGCAAGGAGCACATCCTTTGGCTTCACACCTTGGCGGAATTAGACTGTTGTCTTCTGCTCAACACGCACCTGACCAAATAAATAATTTATAAATGTTTGTTATGCAAGGATTAGCAAAGGATTGCGCAGCCTTTTCCTTCTCTTTTCTCTCTTCCTCCCCTTCTCCCCTTCTGCCTGTCTGCCTGTCTTTCTGTCTGCCTGTCTTTGCTGCTTGGTTGCACCATTTAGGAAACTCATAGCTCATCACTTGCCCCCATCGCCGGTTGCCCCTCTGAAGTGGAAAACTCATTTAAAGAAATGTTTTCATTTTTATCGCTGCCTTCGCATCGAAATTAGCCACAGAAAACTGGAATGGAATGGAATGGAATGGTATAAAAAAGAATGGAATGGAATGGAATGAAATGCTCGAATGCATAGAATTCTCGCATAATAAATTATAATGCAAATCCGCGCTTAAGATCACAACAACAGCAGCGGAAAAACAGGGCGTTTAAGTGAACCTCGCCTCCCCCCACCCCTCGCCTTGGCCTCCGTTTCCCCTCCCCGCCGTCTTACTTAGCGCAACCCCAATTGCCCAACGATTTGACTGGGTCCACGTTTTTTTTTTTTTTTTGCCTTTTTTTCTCACATTTTGTGTCACTTTTTTGTTTTTTGTCGCTCTGCGGCCGCCATTTAAAATGATAAAAATCGCAAACAATTTTTGCCCGGACCGCAGTCGACAATGATAAAATGCCGGCACACACACACATATATATATAAATATATATATATATATATATATGTTTACATGGATAGAATAGGGGCGGACAGTTTTGGCGGCTCTGCGTCTGACTATGGCCATCAAAATACTTAAGCAGGCAATTTGTAATGCTTTGCCAGTCGCCAATCAATCAATCGACAGATATCAGAGATACTATTTGGAGTACAGCCAGCAAGATAAATACAACAGCCACAACTTTGAGTATTATTCAAAATGGACAATAAAATCCAAACAATGTATAAATGACATTCCTACTTAACGAGCACCATTCAAAATTTATGCAGATTCAATGAATCAATGAATGAATATTTAATGCCTGCTCGCATCGCAAATGTATCTCCCAGCGAACACACACATATCTCCCATAGATTGTAACTCCTGACGAGGCTATTATGTTCTTCTCGTAAAATGTGCGACTCTTCTCTGACCTCAGGGATAAAATATGTATTCTCGTTTAGCATCAAAAGTCCACAATATATTGGCATTTGTCCATCTGTCGATATCTCCGCGAACTCTCATGACACTTTGAATATATACTTAGTTTTGCTCGGCCGACTTGGTCCACTATATCATGTAGCATATCAAATTGGAACAATCTGACGAGATGTCTTTACAATAATCAATTGAAATTAGTAACACCGATTGCTTAATTTTGGATGCTTCTATGTGTGTATCAATCTATATATTTATATTAACATTTATATATTCCATTAGGCAAGCAATTAAAGTCATCGGGAGTTGATTCAAGAAGCCCAACCGAAAACTATTTCACATTCCTTCCTAACCCATTCTTATATCATTCTAAACTGGTTCCCATCTCATTCTCATCTAGTCTAATGTTCTTGCAGCACTCTCATATCATTCTTGGCTCATTCTTGCCTACTTCTTAACTCATTATCAGCCCATTCCTTGGGCATTCCCCACTCACTGCAAACTAATGAATTAGTTTTGTAGTAAATTCACATTTATGACTTTAGTGTGGGCCATTTATTGCTCAAAACGAGCACGGTCATCATATATATTTTCCAGATGGCAATTTCAGCTTCAGCTTCAGCTTCAGCTTCGCTTTTGCAGAAAACTAACTTCTTGTGAATTGCAGTCGAATAAATGCATTTCTAACTTGTGCCATATGCTAAGCAAACTCAAACGACTGCAGAAAGGGAGAAGCGACCAAAGTTGGATACTTAAGCGATTCACCAGGAAGTGGGAAGGGGGAGGGAGAGGGTGCGGTAGGGGCAGTTTGGATGGCCCTTGCTCCGGGGATCGTTCAGCGACTGCTGCTTGCTGCATGCAATAATAATGCTAAATAATAAAACGTGGCAGGGGCAAAGGGGGACGAAGAAGCAGAAGAAATGATAATAATGCTGGGGCAGAAATTGGTCAAAACAATATAAATGCAAATGCAGCCGACGTCGATGTCGACGTCGACGTCAACTGCGCTGCTGACGACAGCAACCCTGAAACGCATTTTAATCAGTTTGTAGCGAATGCTCCCACTCCCCACTCCCCAGCTGCCTGTTTGTCATGGGCGTGGCAGG
The DNA here is from genome assembly GCA_035042485.1 of Drosophila cyrtoloma. Lineage (NCBI taxonomy): Eukaryota > Metazoa > Arthropoda > Insecta > Diptera > Drosophilidae > Drosophila > Drosophila cyrtoloma. The sequence continues at coordinate 14,644,560 of JAWNLH010000885.1, forward strand.
TGGCACAGACCACGTGCTCTGCATCGCAAATGCGTCCAGTTTATAGCCTGCAGCAGCAGCAGCAGCAGCAGCAGCAGCAGCAGCAACAGCATCCAGCGAAGGCGCCAACAATTTAGCAGAGAGAGAGAGAGTTGCAGAGTTGCAGAGTCGCAGAGTCGCAGAGCTGCAGGCGCAGTCAATTTGCTCAAGTTACCTGTTGTGCATCCCAAGCCCGCCTCTATCCCCTATCCTCTATTCCCCATCCGCCAGTTACGCATAAATCATTGACAATTCGCTGGGCGACTCCCATAACGAGCAACTGGTGCTCTGGGTAGGCGTGACAGCGAGAACAATGAACTGATTCCGCTGACGTTCGGCTTAAATGAGACTAGAGGCATATTCACCCCCACCCCCCTCCTCCACCACTTCTGGTGTGTACAACACTCAGTCAGCAGGTGCTGACAACGAGTTCTTTAGACTTCATATACAGATTGACTTGAGTTGTAAGCCTTACCACTCCATTATACGACTTACCTTTCACCTATTTTGCTTATCAAGCTTGCAGCTTGATGTTCACAGATTCATTCAGAATTCACATTTTCATTTCACTAGCTTGGAGCCAGTCAATAATTTAGAATGTTATCATCGAGGGAGCTCGACTTCGAAATTCAAATTAATAAATTAGCTCGGCTTTTAATGCTAATCAAGAATGTGCATGGACATTGTGGGCTGGAAGATGCCTCCGCTGCCAGTTACCTATATTTGCCCAGTTTCATTAGCCAATTTTTGACTTAAATATCAAATTTCACAATACGCTTTGTAGTTATTTTTGCCAAGGAACCATAAGGAATCTCAGATACCTCTAAAATGTCACAGTCCCGCTAAACTATAATCTAATCTAATCTATAATCTATTTAATGTTTATTTAATAAAAATTGAAATGAACACAAAATTCTTGTGGTGTTTCAAAATATAGACTGAAGTTGGTCAAGTCAAATGCTAAAATCTGTATCAGATTAAAGAGTTTATCAAAAGTAAATAAGAAATCATAAACCGATTTATCAGAAGCCATGTGCCTTATTCACTTGAATGTTGATCAGTTGTGAGTTGATAGACATTATTTGTAGCTTTAGTGAAGTGAGTGAGAGGAGATGCTGAAAATTTCGATTAGAGCCGACGCTTTCATTAACTAATTAAGATAGACAGATGAACAGATGAGCAGAGGAACAGAGGAACAGATGCTGTCGTTTTGGCCTCCGTTTCTGTCTATTGGCATTTGGATAACTTACTTTCGGCATTGGCGGCTTTTGTCTTCGGTAAATTTGCATTTTTATTTGGGTGGCAGCGGATGCTGGCAGCCGATGCGAAATGTTAATGAATTGCCAAAATCGAAATGCAAACAGAAATTCAATTTGCAAAAATAGCAACACTTGCAACACGACTGCAGCAACAAGAATTGCAATAAATAAATTGCACATTTGCCGACGCCTTTGCAACTTGGCTGCAAATTGCCGTTGATTGGATTTGTGCGATGCATGTGGCGAGTGTGTGTGTGGGGGGGGGGGGCATGCCACACAAAAGACTTTTGCATGCTTCATTATTTCTGGGGCTAAATTAAAGGATAATAGATTTATCTGCTTGCCTGGGCATGCACAAAGATATAAAGATATAAAGATAAAAAGATACAAAGGAGCAAAGAAGCGCGAGCAAGTGCGTATCTTTATATCTGCAGTGCGTTGACTGCACACATCTATCTATCAGATACACTTGAGCGCATCTACATAAGTACATATGGCCATTTGCATGTGTGCATATACAAATACACACTTATCTGTGCTCAAATACACTGAACGAAAACGCTTTGCAAAAGTTGCCTTCCAAAATATATTTCATCAATTTAGACATATTCCTCAAACTTACAATAAGTCTGAAATGCTTTGCATTGAGTACAAAACTATCTTACAGCCAACAATCATTCAGCTCTTATTATTATTCAGTTCTTAAAAATCTTAATTTCAATTTGATAGTTTAATTTTTAGATAGATTTTCGATTTTTTATAACTAACATAAAAAAACATATTCGAAATAATATCCAAGCGAGTTTAACTTAATTGTGAAACACACAGTCCGAATATCCCCAATATCATATATGCCATATCTACTTCTCTGTGTAAACTATTTGCCTATGGGCAGCAGTTAGGCGGGGATTCGAGCACAAGCTAAGAACTTGAGTGCTTGCTGTGTGCCCAGCTAGGCTCGGAAAGGGCTGGAAGCTTTAAGCCTATTACGAGTTGAGCAACAGGCTGTGTAATAACCAATAATGATGAACATGGCCCAACAATGTGCATGTTTCTACTCGCCATAAGCCAGCCCAATAAGACTGCGTATTTATTTTTTTTAGTTGTTCCTGCTATTGCCGTTGCCGTTGCCGTTGTCGTTCTTGATGTTCCCCTCTATGTTTCTGTGCAGCTGCTGCTGCTTGCTGCAAGGAATATTCAACAAAAATGTATTCTCCAAATAGTGTCCAAATTTGACTACGATTTAACAACTAAAAACTTCTGACAAACCAGCAAATCTCATGTCTACAAAATGCTCTAAAATGCTCTATTCTAGAACATTTCTGCATTTCTTCTAATCGAATTTGATGTGTGTTTGCGATAGAATCAAAACACACAAGTTCAGCTTGCTAATTTAAATGCAGCTTTAAAAAATATATTTCACTTTATTTTTGGGTTTTCTGCGGGCAAGTGTAAATTTGTACAACTTAAATTGTTTAATGTCGGCCCTTAAAAATGGTACAGTATTGAAAAAAAGAAGAGTAATTATAATCTTGAGTTAACCTTGTTATCGATATGAATATTTTAATTAAAGAGTGCACCACCTGGCCATATACATATATATATATATATAGAGAGAGAGATGACGATGGGTCTCATTAGGGAAAGGAAAAGAAAGGAAAAGAAAATGGAGCGAAAAGAGGAAGCAAGAAAACCCATGCAGTGCAAATTTAATGAGCTACTTTAAGCTGAACTGTTGGATTTGGTGCTCCTGGACTGGCTGTTGAATTGGGTGCGACTGTATGGACAGAGACTCGATCTTCGTCTGGCTGCGTCTGGGCTTGCTCTTGGACCGGTGCTGGGGTCTGGGGTCTGGGGTCTGGGGTCTGGTAACTCGGCTGAACGCAACTCATTCAGTGTTTTGGCCACGGTTGCGGCGAAGTTTTACTGCATAAATTAACTTGGCCAAACACAATTTTGCAATTATTTTGCAATTAATAATTTATGTGCGCAGTCGGCCCGCCGACCAAACAGCAACAGTGAGCGGGAGGCGGGAAAGGGGGGGGGGGGGTGAGTGTACTGGGCAAATAGATGGCCAAGAGTTGTCTTTCTACTTGTTTGCCAGTTGTTGCTACTCATTATATTCAACTGTGCCAGTTTCCATGCTCGCTTTGCTGTTTGCCTTTAATCGCCTTTTAAGTGGCGACTTTAAACGCCCAACCCCCAACCCCCAACCACCATCCCCAACTCCTGCAGCCCCTACCCCCATCCCCTTCTCCCTTTAGCCGTCATGTATTTTGATTTTGATATCCGCATGCGGTTCGTGGTCTTGTTTAAGTTTTGCGGTCGAGTTGCTGTCATGTCCCTTTGGCTTGTTCTAGTTATTCTCATTGTTGTTTTTGTTGCTGTTATTGTTGTTGTTGTTGTTGATGATGTTGTTGTTGTTGTTGTTGTTGTTGATGTTGTAGCTGTCACTTCATTACTGTCACATGATAACTGGGACCACAGCGCTTGGCTTGGACCTTAAGTGGCTTTCACCTTGACGCCCCCACATGCCCCACAACAACAACAACAACAACAGCAGCAGCAAAAAAATGTCTGGCGACACATGGAGTTGGCCACAAGGGAACTCATTATACAAAGTCCGGCTAACATGCTTCAATCCGCCCCCGTCCCCGCCCCCGCCTCAATATGTGCGCACGTTTTATGAGTGGCACACACAGGCAGAGGCGACTGTATCCGTATCTATAACTGCCTCTGTATCTGTATCTGTATCTGTATCTGTTGCTGCTTATATAAAAAACGCATCCGTTTCGCACACATTTTGCACATTATTGGAAATCGTGCGCTTCGTTAGTGGCAAATCTGTTGCAAAGTAGCCAGCCGCCTATCCCGTGGACACATGGACAAATGGACATATGGACAGAGCTACATGTGTCAATAAATACATACATGTATGTGTGTACACCCCAACCAGCCCACCAGGTCTGCCCCATGCCTCTGGGTTTCGTTTCGTTTCGTTTCGATTCGATTCGTTTCGATTCGATTCGTTTCGCTTTGTGTGTGACAGTTTTGAGTGCCTCAGAGCTTTGTGAATGCTTTGCCTTTGGCATTGTTGCCGAGGCTTATCATTTATTGCTGCTGATTGGTTTGGCAGTCCATCCCCCATATCACATTCCGCCCCCAACCCCCAACACTCAGCCGAAACCAACAACGACCTGAGCTTTGCATATACACTGCAAATAGGAATTCATTCAGGCCGAGTCTTGTGTATGCTCTTCTTCTTCGCTCTCTCAAGATTACATACTTAAATTACAGTGTACAATTAAATCATATTGTTTGCAGTTGAATTTGAAACGAAAACAATCCAATGGAAATGCACGCATTTTAGTTGCCTTTGCCTATTCATAGTTTATAACCGCGTTTTACAACACTGGCAATTGCAATTCATAAAGTGCTCTACTTTATAGACTGCAGGTGAGTAAAAATAATGCCAGCGTATACGCTTCAGGCGCAATACAACACTCGAATTCAATTGCTTTACAACACTTATACGGATTTAGTAGTCGAATAAAAACGTTTACTTTGCCCGTTGCCAGTCGGTGTTGCATTAAAAGTTGCACGCAACATGAGAAGTGCTTGAGACTTGCATCGAGTCTAGTCGAGTCAATCTGCATATTTACTATGGGTATCCTTATCGCAGACCTAGTCCATATGCCCGCATGCATGCCTGCATTTAAGAAGGCCAATAACGAAATTTCATTTAATGTTCCACATTGTGGCAAGAGCTGGTGCCACCCTGTGTCTCGGTCGATCCACCAACCGACACACTTCACCCATCGAAGGAGGGGCTGTTTTGGTGGAGAGCTGGAAACGCATTTGTCAGCATTTTGCATTTAAACTGCTTGCTTGCTTTAGGTTTAATTTGAAACATTTGCCGCCATTTGTGGCACATCAAACTCAACTCAGGCACTTTTCACTCAACCAGGGATTGATTGATTGTGGATTTTTTTTTTCTTTTTTTTTGAAAAGATATGAATATCTGAAGAACTAGAGTACCTGCTTGGTTGTAATATGAAATAGAAGCTTAATGGAAAAGTTAGCTTTTTACATAACTAATCGCATCTGTTTGTCTGTCGGCCACAATAGTCTCCAAGCCCAAAGCCGAATTGTCCTTGCGATATGGATCTAAGTGGAAGTTGGTGCGAAATCTCATTCGGCGTGGTGTTTAATCGTGTTTGGTTATCACCCCGCCCCGGTTGTGGGCGTAATCAGTGGCCCGCATTTGAATGCCGCCCACAGAGCACAACTCGTCTCGTCTCGTCTCGTCTCAAGTCAACTCAGAAAAACCAAAAAAAAAAAAAAAAACAAGAAAAACGATTCGAATTGAAACAAATTGTGGAACGGACATGGGCACTGACTGATTAGAAAAATTGTGTAAGACACAACAAGCGGGCCAAAGCTGCAAACCAAAAGAAAAACGAATCAAAAAAAAAGAAAAAAGAACCGTCGCAAAAAAATTCAAATAAAATAAAATAAAATTCGAGACAAGGCAAAGTTTTTGGCGGTGTGGGCGCATTCGGGGTTCAAAATGAATAAAAAAGAAATTCATCATCAAAAACCGACGCTGACTCGCTGCCCTTTGTTGTGCCAGTCGCTTGAGGGTTGGGGTTAGCGGTGAGGGATGAGTGTTGAGGGGTGAGGGCTGGTGCTGGGCGTGAGGGTGCGTCTACAAAACAGAAAGAAGGAGCAGCAGCAGCATACGTTTGGAAGCGGCTTGTCAGCACGCGCACAACAACAAACAAAAAAAAAAAAAAGCAAAAATACAAAAAACATAAAAAAAAAGAAAAGAAAAAAAAATATTGTTGAAAACAGTTAGCGAAACAATTTAATGATGAATGATGGTCAATAGCAAATTTCGTAGCAAGAAGCGCTGCAGGAGCAGCAAGTTGGGGAAGGAAGCGGAACAAGGGAGGCATGGCAATGCCATAGATCCATTGAGGCATATGCACATGGTTGGTCAGTCAGCTGAGCAGAGCTAAGGCAGAGCTGAAGCAGACCAGACCAGACCAGAGCAGAGCGGAGCAGTTCTGAACGCATTGCTTTTCAATTGAAAACCAATTTATAACAAAGTAACAAGCGACGCAGAGTTTCTACAACAAGTCGCACTTTCAATGCCCTTTCGATTGATAGTATTAGCGAATAATTCGTATACATTTGTAGAACAGTTCTGTCCTACAATTAACCATGAGAGTTGGCTCGATGAGGGGAAGCGGGTATTAACGTGTATTGTGTTCCCCTTCGGAGCGCCGAAATCCTCTATTAAGCTAATGTCTCATAAATAAATTACAAAAATGATCATTAAAACTTTAGGCAGATGATTTTCTTTTAAAATACTAGCTCAAAATCTTCGAGTGAAATTTAAATTTAAGCTTTAACTTTGAACACAATTTAATTATCTTGATATATTTGAAATGAAACTTTTCTACATGAATTACAAAAATAATAATTAAAGCTATAAACAGTTTACTTAGTTTAAATTGTCCTCTTTTAAGTTAATATAAATAATATTTAAAACTGCGCACAGTTTAATTATCTTAAAGTGTTTAGTATTATCAAATACTTTCGAATGTATACATTATTTGTGTTTAAATATTATAAAATAATATATATTTTTGTTATTTCTTTCATCTCATATATTTTATATATATTGTGAACCTTAATAAACTGTCGTAATACTTTTATTATTATTATATATGAATATTGGCGGCACTTTCGAAATTCTGAGAAGTATTCGAAAGGCTGCAGCAGGTTTGTGACTGAACGTGAAGACTCGAATCAGTTAGTTAAGATATAGTTGGGCGTAGCAAGTGGGACAAAAAAATGATAAAAAATTCGAAGAAAAAAAACAATTCTTGAGCCAGGCCAGTGACAAGGCTTCAATGACGATGCGAGATGGACAACGACTAGGACTAGGACTGGAAGTGTATGGGGATGGGACTGAAGATGGGACTGAGGATGGCAATGGAGTTGGGGATGGAGACGGAGATTGGGCAATGAAAAATCGCACTCGAGCGGCTGTCAGCACTGCGCGAAGCAATTACCGGGCTGGATCATTTGATGGGCGACTTAAATTAGCATTTATCACATTGACAAAGTTGCCAGGCATTCGTTCATTCATTCATTTACTCAGGCACTCATTTATTCCTGGCCAACATTCAGTCTGTCATTCAAGCCAGGCTTCGTGCAGCAGCTGTCAATTGGCATTGGTGTTTGTCAAATGGCTTGCGGTGGGTACAGTTTGCCTCTAAAAAGCTGCGCCAGCCACACACACACCCCCAACATGGATGCGATAAAAAAAACAAAAAACAAAAAAAATAGAAGCAAATTCTGACAAGCTGCCAAACCTTATCAGCATATCATTGAGGAATTTCCAGCTGGTCATTGCGCACACAAAATGCCTGATAACAAATGCCTGCTGATGCCTCTTGCTAATGCATTCCATTGGCCAAATTAATGCGCACTCCATGACATGGCCAAAACTGTTTCAGGGTCATGATTAACAGCTTTTCATTTGGAGCCAACATGTGTGCCGCCAACAGAGGCAGAGAGACAGAGAGAGTGAGAGAGAGAGGGGATAGAGAGAGAGTGCGAAGTGGCAGCTTGAATTGAAGGTAAGTCCAATCTTCGTCTTTAAGCTCGTTGGCCATAAACTGGTCAGCCAATTAAGTGGCCAGTCAGCCAGCCATCCTGCTGCTGCCTAAGGGGAGCAATCAGCAATTGCAGCACAGGATCTGTGGGGTCTTCGGGCTCCGAGGCGTATAATTTTATTGTGATGAACTGATAATGTGACATTATTGTAGCTCATTTGTCAACAAATTACATCCGCTGAGGAAAGGTGGGCGTGGCGTGCCGTGCCGTGCCGTGGCGTGGCGTGGTGTCTTGTCTTGTGTTGTGGGCCTATGTATCAATCAGTGTGTACATAACGGCACCAAATTTTGGCAAGGATGTGCCATGGCACACACACACCACACACACACACACAAACACACATATCCTGGCGCACATAATAAATGAATCGAGCATGCATTGGAAAAGATCAAAAGTGTCAATAAAACAAAGCAGACAAACAAACTGCTGCCAAACGATGCCACACACAAATGCGTATCGCTATTCTCTAGCATCCTCTCACACACACACACCCACTCACACACACACCCACACACACACATTGATAACTATGTGTGTATAGAAAAAAAAAAGGAATAAAAACACAGCAAGCGAAATGACAAAAGTGGCAAACGTGGCATAAATTACAGCAAGAGCAGCAATACACCACACTCACACACACCCACACCCACACCCCTCTGAGTATGTGTGTGTGTGTGTTTAAGGAGCTGTGCCCCTTGACCAGTTTAGTTTTTGGTTTCTTCCGCTGGCTGGCCAACGCCACAAAATGCCCAAATATCGCAGCTAACAAGCGATGCTTGGCTGACATTCCAATGCTTCAGTTTGGTTATGGGGACAAGGGGACAAGGGGGATGAGGGGATGAGGGGAGAAGGGGTGGCTTGTGGGTGAAGTGTATATGCTCAGCATTGACAAAGTAAATCAAGTTAAATTAAATGAATTATTGCTGCAATAAATGTGGACGGAGAGCAATATAAATTGTGCATGGCTCGCAGTCTGGCTGGCAGTCTGGGAAGAGTCTGCAGCCCAAAACAGAAGGCTGCTCTGGCTGAGACAATGCCACATAAGCACACACACTCGCACACTCGCACACACACTTGACACTAAGAGCTGGAGGGGCAGCTTAAATGAATCGTTAAGCTGAACAAGTGGACAATGGCAAGCGTTGCTCTGCGCGCCTCTCAATGAGATTCTCAAACCGAATCCATTTTTTGTTTGGTTTTTGTTTTAGCCATTTTGAAGAACACTTTGCAGTACATCGTTTTTGTCGATACTAATTTATTTGCTTATTTTGGTGTTCGACTCGAAATGGAACCAAGCGAACTGTGAACTTTGAACTTTGAATTGACAGCACTGAGTCCATAAACCATAATTAATATGCACACAGCAACATATATTCTCATATTGTGCGTATGGCCTTTGACACATTTGCCATATTTTGTAGGCAATTCAATGGCAAAAACAATGAGCCAAATGGTTGCATGCAACTGCAGCGATACCCAAGACATCAACCAAGTTCTGAAGTTTATGCTCGGCTTGGTTTAATGAGTATAGATTATGATCGTTGTTGGATGATAATCTCTGATGAAGATCGGTTTAAAGGGCTTTGTGGCAAGCCTTGCTATGCATGTATCATTGATCAGTATCGCAACTTAATTGCCAGGGTATTTTATCTTCTGCACGCTGGAGATAAAGTGTTTGACTAACTTTATGTTTTTCTTCTTTATTTTTTTTTGTTGTTCCTTTCGCTTGCGACGTTTTTACTATTTTGGACTTTGATTTATTTCAATTGCTTATAATTTCGAGCACGAGTTTCCCTCTCGACAAAGGACGCCAGGGCAGCGAGAGAGAGAGAGAGAGAGAGGGAGAGAGAGAGAGAGAGAGAGAGAGATGGGGGGCAGCAGGGATTGGGGCTAGCTGGACGCATAAGTAGAAATAAATAAAAATAGATTAATAGCCGACACGAGCATCCGCACAATAAATTCAACGACGCGCCCACAAATGAAATAATGGTTCAGCCCCGAAAGGATAATTCTACAACAAGCATAAAGCTGGCCCGATAACTGTATATATTACACACTCACACACACACACACACACACACACACACACACACATTCGCACATGTTTATGCATATATCGATATTGGCCTATGGCATCATTAACGTGTAACTGGTAAGTTGTATCTGGTAACTGGTAACTGGCAACTGGTAACAGCTAGTTGGTAATTGGTACTAGTAAAAGTTGGCCATAAGCGAAACTTAACTTAACTTAAATTTCCAGCCAAAAGTCGCTCAGCGTTGACACAATCAGCCAGCATGAGGATAACAGCAACAACAACTGAAGCAGCAACAACAACAACTGAAGCAGCAACAACAAAAGCTTTTAAGGCCGCATACATTTTTAATGAAACGAAATGAGACCATTAAACATTCCACAGTCTGAGTTCGAGTCAGAGACTCGCTTCGTCTCCCTCTCCCTCTCCCTCTGCCTCTTCCTTTCCCTCTCACTCTCACTCTCACTCTCTGTCTCTCTGTGTCTCTGTCTCTGTCTCTCTGTCTCTGCTCTTATATTGGACTGGGCCAGTCGCTGGCTTCCTGTCTGCTGTGCCCATGGCCAATGTCGTACAACGTTCTGCTTCTGTCCGCTTGCCCCGCACTCCACTCCTCGCATGTCCTGTGCTATGCTTCAACATGCCACTGCACTTGCCGCCGCCTTTAGCAACAATTTAAAGTTTTATTAATTTTACCGCCCGTCTACCCGTCCCCTTCAGTTCTTCAGTCTCCACACACACACACACACACACACCCTGAGGGGGAAGGGGACCGGGAGCTGCGAGCGTTTCCCATTGTTGTTGCGAGTTATTAAAAAAGAAGCAGCATGAAAAATCTTTTCTTAATTTAATATTTCTTTGTATGAATGAAAAAAATGTATAAAAAAAGATGGCAAAGAAAAGAAAACCAAAACAAAATGAAGAAAAACATGAAGCTAAAAGGAAGCACGCCGTTGACTTCCTATAGCCTGCCTTACAAACACACAAGCACACACACACACACACACACACACACACACACACACACACACGCACGCACACACACACACACACACACGCACATGACGTCTGACAGCTTAACTTTGATATGATTTTCCATTTATTTTCGCTGCTCCTTTTTTGCATTTTGTCGAAAAATGTGCGCTCCGGTTTTGGTTCTGGCTTAATTATTTGCCATGAAAAATTACTGAGTGCTCAACTGGGTCAATTACGGCGCCATCTAGCGGCAACAGGCATCATCATTTAATTACCCGAACGCCTCGCGGCATCAGCATTAATGCTATTCTTAAAGTGCCGATGAAAAGCACCTGCAGCCTGCACGAGTCGCTGGCAATTCACAATCAATTTGTTAAGCTGCCTGAGAGAAAGAGAGAGAGATACAGACAGACAGAGAGAGAGAGAGAGAGAGGGAGTAAATATTTAGATGAAATGCTTTTGAATTAAACGTAGAATGCAATCCATAAAATCTGCAATGAGTATAATGAGTATAACTATGAGTGCTATGAGTATTATCAGTTTGTATGTATTAAATCAGATGTGACGAAGCGAGAGAGATTGAGATAGAGAGAGATATAGAGAGAGAGAGATAGAGAGAGAGAGAGACAGAGCGAGAATGCAATTGAGAGAGTAATAAGTACGAAGAATCTCTTCCAAATTTAACGTAGAATGCAATCCATAAAAACAGTGGTGAGTAAAATGAGTATAACTATGAGTGCTATGAGTGCTATGAGTATTATCAGTTGCTATGTATAGCAATAAATATACACAAAAATAAGTAATAATAATAAAAATGTGACAGAGAGTGAGATGAAGAGAGGGGGAGACACATATTTATAAGTGTCAAGGAACTGTTTCACTTTCCAATACCTTCTCAATAAAATACAACAGCAATTAGGATCTGTATACTCTACATATATATATATTTTAATATATATAATTATTTCATTATTTGTGTGAGGAGCAAAGAGTATTTCAGTTACACAATTGGACAGTTGTTTAGTGTTAAATTCATAATTTATAATACAATAACAAAACACATTTTATGAATTTCTCTTCCTAATTTACGTTTTTGAATTGATTCTTTTATGTTTTTGGGAACTGAAAAATGGCAAGAGTATGCAGAGTGCGGCACTAAGCTATCTTTGTTCTCCCCCTCTCTGCTCTCTCTCTCTCTCTCTCTCTCTCTGTCTCTGTCTCTCTCTGAAGTTGGAGAGCGTTCCAAGGTGGAGAACCATTTGTTGGCCGTGTAATTTGCGTGGCGCACCCAAATGTCGCCCAGAGGCGTCGGCGACAGGGTCGACAGCTTGACACATGCCCACAGCCCCGCCGTCGCTCCCTCCTGCCCAGCGACAGGTGTTGGTCGACTGCTCGACTCCTTGACTGCTTGACCCCTCGATACCTTGGCTGCTTGCCTGCTTGCCTGCTGGGCTGCTGGGCTCCTTGGCTGCTCGACAGGATGCTTTGGCTATCCGCTTTTTGCCGTCTCACTTCTGATTTCTTATTTCTTTTTCGTTTCTTTTACATTTTTCGTTGCTGCTGCTGCTGCTGGTGCTTTTTTTTAATTCGCTTTGCTTTTTTAATTGATTTCACTTAAAGTCTCATAATCGCGACACTTTGGCGCCTTTTAATTGATTTTATTGGCCCTCAACATGCCAGGGGCAAGGAAGCTGGGGCCCGGCCAAGGCCTTTAGGCTCCCGGGATGCCGAAATGGAGGGCACTGGAGGGTTTGCAGGACTTGCAGGGTGTGCAGGGTTTGCAGGGTGTGCGGGGTTCAAGGGTTGAATGAGTTGAGCCGCCTCATTGACGCGTTTTATAGCGGCGACCTCAGCGAACTTTATTATAATGTTACAACAAAAACAACAACCAAAAATGACACAAACAGTTGCAAAACAAAACAAAATAAAAGAAAGCAAACTGAAAATAATATAAAAACCAACAATAGAAGTCGCATTGTTTTCCTTTTTAATTTTTCCGCTCTTCGCAATTCTTTTTTATTTTTGCTTTTTTATTTTTATTTTTATTTACATAGATATTTTATGGTTTTTGGCATTTGTTTGTTTCTGCGTCTGTTGGTTAAACGCGGCTGCTTTATTTTCGTTTTAATTTGCGTAATTGAGTAGCTCCTTTTAATTTCGTTGTTGCTGCCCCTGCCTCTTCCTCTTCTGCCTCGTCTGCCCCCGCTGCCCCTGCCGCAGCGTCTGCTTCTTGTTACTTGTTTCTTTTGTTGCCATCGCTTTCGCCTGTTACTTAAATGTTTAAATGCCCTTTGTGCACTCCTCATAAATGTGCCCGCGCATGCGGCGTATGCCTATTTCAGCGGCAAACTGACCATTTGACCAATTGACTGACTGACTGACTGACTCACTGGCTGACTGACTGACTGACTCACTGACTGACTCACTGACTGACTGACTGACTGACTGACTGACTGGCTTTTAATTTCTGTTTCAGTTTCGGTTTCGGTTTCAGTTACAGTTTCGGTTCCGCTTGGGCTTCCTTCAATATTTTTTTTTATTGTTTTTGTTCTTTTCGCTGCGCACTTCAAAGGCCTGCGTATCCTTCGAGTCCTTCGACTTCTGCGACTGGGACACATTTGACAAATGCGTCGCTGTCGCTGCCCACAAATACTTAGTCAACGACAAATTACATTTAATTTAATTTCTGGCTGTCGTTGTGTGTGTGTGTGTGTGTGTCTGTGTGTGTCTGTGTGTGTGTCTGTGTGTCTGTGTGTGTCTGTGTCTGTTTCTGTGGCAACAACTGCCCTTTTGGCTACTTGAGAAGCGCTACCGTCTCTCGGTCCAAGCTTGGGGCGACTTCATGTTTGTCAGCTTGTCAGTTTGTCAGGTTTGTCCATTTGGCGCATTGAAGCATTTAGCCATCCATCAGGCGATCCGGGAAGGCTAGTCCCGGCCAGAGACACTGCCGGCACACGGCACACGGCACACATAACTGATGATAAACTTGGTCCGGCGAGCGTCGCGCTTCATTGCCATCCACCTTGTTTCTGTCCCACTCCCTTGGGCCATCATCATCCTCCAGCCCCTTTGCCTACGGCACATTCAATCAGCGGGCGGCCATTGATGCCATTCATTTATATACAGCTAGGACCAACGCTGGCAGGACATTTAATTTATTAAAGAATTTGTAAAGCAATAAGTTTGTTGCCCATTGGCTACGCCCAACGAAAACCAAACCATCACCACTACCCCGTCCACCCCTCCACCCCCCATCCCATGCAATAGCCAGCCAGCTCCCAGTTGCCGGCCCCCAATAGTCCCCAGTCCCCAGTTGTGGACCTCCAACTGTTTAATTTCCATTTGGCATCCGACTCATCCCAGTCGATAATCGTTTTCATTAAGCCAAGCGACAGGGGGGCAACACGGCGGCTTAATTGCTATGTCTCCAGTCTATTCCCCCCCCCCCCTCTCTAACTCTCTCTCTCTCTGTCTCTCTCGCTCTCTCTTGCTCTCTGTTGCTATGTTGCTATCTTCGGGTTCATGCTCCATCTAGTGCGACCCATCAGTCAAATGGACATTCGCACTAAGCGACACTTTAATTAAAACGTAAAAAGAAATTGCACGCAAATCTTGAATCGACTTCGACTTCGACCTCGACTTTCCTTTCCCCCTTTCCCCCTTATCCCCCTTCCCCTTGGTACAGTGAGTTGGATTCTTCAGCGTCAGCGCCAGACCACAAAAAATTCAATCAAATCACGGCGCATAGCTGACAAAAACATTATCCTTAACTTCCCCCAGCCGCCCACTCCCTTCCCCACACGTCCTGTACTCAATTTCTGGCCAGACAGACATCATTAGGCAGCGGTGGGGTGGAAATATCTCTGTGCGCGGCGAAGGAAGGGTTTGCTTCTCAATGGGAATGTGAATGTGAATGCGAATGTGAATGGGGTGGCTTACGTAAGGGGTTGTTTGGCGACGCACGCATTGTTCTCTTGCAGTGACTTACTTTACGTTACATTATCTCTCACGTAAGGAGTTATGCCGGTTACGTGAGTACAGTAAGTATAAATACTTAAGCTACGTTAGAGATGTTTTAAGTCTGTAACGTAACGTTAAGCAAAAATAACGCAAGCAAAGTGTATTACTTCTCTTTCGATTGCGTACAACGTAATGTGTTAACGTAAGACATACGTAAGGGTAAGTTGACCCATCACTTACGTTACGTTACGTTACGTTACGTTACGTTATGACGTAGCTTATATCTTGAGTTGCAGAGCAGATCTAATGAATTCCAAGACACACAAGTTGATCTTCTGCATTAGGTGCGAAGTGCATGGTTTGGCCAACGTAGAAGGATGCGGACAATTGACACCGACACTTGTAATTGCTAGATAGATTCGTTGAGCGGTTCACATTCACATTCACATTCAGATTCCCACTCAGATTTGAACTCATTCACACATTCACAACTGTCTGACCACAAAAATCCAATCAAATAGCAACACATTGAGTGACAAGGACATTAAACGGCCACCGGAGTCATCTTCTGCTTCTGCCTCTGCCTCTGCCTCTGCCTCTGCCCCGCCCGCCTCTTGTTCTTCGTCCTCTTCTACGTCTGCCACAGCTTCAGCTTTCAATTTGACTTTTGGGCTAGGGATCATTAGGCGGCATCCCTTCGGGGCCAAAGGAAGGGTTCATTCGCTCCTGCGTTTGTTCTTTCGTTCGTTGCCGTTTAGGTTCGTTGCATGCCACACTCCACATGCCACACGCCGCACGCCTCGCACTCTCGCTGCTCATTTGCGTAATGCGCAAAATTAATTTAGCAAAACGCAGCAAAGAAGTGTAACTCTGACACCGACACCACCTATACAAACCTCTACCGCACCACAAGCCCCACGCTCTCCCCTCTCCCCTTCTCCTGGCCCCTGTCCCCTCTCCCCTCATGACAAAAGTCGCTTACCCGCAACGCATTTCGTGTGGTCCGCAACTTATATTAAAGTGTGGCAAGTGTTTGAGGCCAAGCTGCCAGTGCTCTCTCTCTCTCTCTCTCTCTTCCTCTCTCTCTCTTCCTCTCTCTCTTCCTCTCTCTCTCTCGTTCTCTCGCAATTTGAGGCAGAAAGCGAACGTTAATTGCGTGTATCCTCCAGCTGTGTGGCAAATGCTCTGCTCCTCTCTCTCCCTCTCTCTCTCTCTCTCTCTGTCTATCTCTCTCACTCACTTCCAGTGCTCATTTTAATCAATTTTTAATTTAAATTTAATAGAGTAATATGCTTGCTCAAGACACCGAGCAGTTCAGCGGGAACGACGACGAGGAGCACGAGGAGCAGGAGGATGAGGATGAGGAGGGACTAGCTGGCAAATTGAGTAGCAGCCGCCGTGTTGCCAGCTTGTAAGAAGCATCAATCGTCGCAGAGTGGAGATGGAGCTGTATGTGGCGGTCGAGGTCGAGGTGGAGGTGGAGGGGGAGGGGTTTGGGTGAGTGCAGCGGAATGAAGTGTGCCGTAGTCCACGGTAGCTGCAGGAGGCAGGTCAGTGACGCTGCTGTCCCAACAGCTGGCTATGCCCTGCCTCCATTGAGGCATAGACAACATGACATGCAGCTGACAGCCCAAGCAGAGACGTCTTCAACTGGAAACTGTCCGAAGTGGCATGTACGTACTTTCAACTGAATGTGAGAGAGAACGAGAGAGAGAGAGAGGGAGAGGGAGTTCAATCGTTTTATGTAACGGGTGCATTGCCTTTGGCCAGGGTATCTGCTCGTTGGGCACTCTTCAACTATTGCCGCTGCTGCTGCTGCTGCTGCTGCTGTTGTTCGTGTCATTTTACACGCATTCCTAGGTAAATAAGCTGCGGAGCGTCACTAATGCGATGACGAGGACGAGAACGCTGCCCAACAACAATGGGGTTGTAGTTGGGACTGGGATTGCGCTTGCGATTGCGATTGGGATTGGGGATGTGGATGCGAATGTCGTTGTCGTTGTCGTTGTCGCTGTCGATGGCAATGTCGATGTCGATGACTTGGTCCGAAGGCAGCTGCTTCACTAAATGTAAATTTGCGCGTCATTTAATGTGAAAATGGCGGCTTTGGTTTTGCGCAGTAATAGCAACAAGAAATTGAATGGCAACGCAGGAGGGCACAGGGAAAAGGGAAATGGGAAATGGAAGTGGGAGATGGGAGATGGGAGTGTCGCTGGCAATGTGGGTTAAGGTGTCACAGAGCTGGCAATATTATCAAAAGGATTAAGTGATTTTACCAAAATTAACACAAATACGTAAAACACACACAAATACCAACACACAAACAGCCACACACAAGACACACACAAGACACACAACAGCGGAAGTGGAAGTGGTAAGTGCAAAGCGGAAAGTGGCAAGTTAAAATAGAAAGCGAGCCGAAAAACGGATTGAGGCACCGATTTTCGCGGCTTGGGCTGAGGATGTCAGTGTGTGTGTGTGTGTAGGTGTGTGTGTGTGGGTGTAGGAGTGTGTGTAGGTGTGGGTGTGTGTGTAGGTGTGTAGGTGTGTGTGTGTGCGGGTGTAGGTGTGGGTGTGTGTGTGGGCGTGTGTGTGTGTAGGTGTGGGTGTGTGTGTGTGTGTGTGCGGGTGTAGGTGTGGGTGTGTGTGTGGGCGTGTGTGTGTGTAGGTGTGGGTGTGTGTGTGTGTGTGTAGGTGTGTGAGTACTTTCAACGAATTGGTCTTCGAGTCGCCCACAGACGTGGTGTCTGCGTGTGTGTCTGTGTGTGTGTGTGAGGGGCGTGGCTGGCATTGCCGTGAGCATTTCGAGTTGCCGCAAATTGCGTGTTATTTTGACCATTATGCGAGGCTTAACATAATTCAATTTATGGGCGCGACGCTGTCGCTGCAATGTAAACTGATACACACAACCAAAGAGAGAACAGCAGCAGACCGAGAGAGAGAGAGAGAGAGAAGGAGAGAGAGAGAGGCAGAGGGAGAGAGTTGAGAGAGAGTCAGCGACATTTTGGCCACTGTCAATTGGTTATTTATGCGAGCTTTTTAGATTTTAGCGGTTAATTAAAGCCCATTATTCCTTAATTGCTAGATTAAAATGGACTTTGCAAGAGTGCGCTGACTTGCGACTGGCTATGTGGATGGAGAGGGGTGGGGCGGGGCGGGGTGGGGTGGAGGGGTTAGCATTTTAATGACTTGCAATTAGTTGCAAATTAGATGGAGCTTATCTAAAGTATGTGCTGCAAAAATTGTAAATCCCAGTCGAAGAAGTGAATAGGACAGACAGAGGACAAATGTGGAGAGAGAGAGGGAGACAGAGTGAGTGGAAGAGTGGGAGAGAGAGGGAGAGAGGGAGAGGAGGAGTAAAGTGCGGCTTAGCTGGTAGCTGCTTACTTATTATTAGGTCATTTTTGGTCAAAGCTCCCCAGGCTAAAATTAAAGCGCACATAACGCTCTAAATTACTGTGTGTGTGTGTGGGTGTGTGTGTGTGTGTGGTGTGTGTGTGGGTGTGTGTGCCTGGGAGCTAGTTGCGGCATTTGTGTGCGTGTCACGCCTGCCCTCAACATCAATGTGGCTGTCAGCATCAAAGTGTCCCTGGTGGATTTTTACATCAGCTCGCAGCAGACGTCACTGTTAAAGTCAAGTGAAGGTACGATGGGGAAGAGGCGGCGGGTGGGGCACCATTGTAAGGGGTATCTGTCTGTCTAACTGACTATTGCAGCTGTCATTTGTCAGGCAAACCAGTCAGCTATTCAAGCAGTCAACCAGCCAACCAGGAAGCACCAGGAAGCCAGGCAATCAAGCAGGCCCACAACCTGCACAAAAAAAAAATAAAAACAGAAGATAAAAAGACAATTTTAAAAATTGGCATTAGCAAAAAAAGTTGTTGTTTTATTTTTATGAAATAGCAAAATTTACAAATTAATTTCCTGAACATGTAAAACTCAAATATTTTATTTGCCCAAAGCAATTGAACTTGATTAAAAAAAAAAAGCTGTATTTTTTGCTAAAAATTGATCAAATTTAGATTTGAAAAAAAGAAAAATATTCATGGAATTTGGGATCGCTTTTTACCCTGAAATTGTTCAGCATTTGTTTTTAGTAATTTATATTTGAAATTGTAAAGGTCTTGGTTTGTTTTCTGAGTGTACTGTCGTACTTTTCAGACCGAGCTCTCTCTCAGGCGCCGGCCTGCAAATGCATTTGTCCACTTTGATTGTCATAATTGCATTCCCCTCTCTGCCTCTCCGCATGTGTGTGTGCGTGTGCTTGAGTGTGTGTGTGTGTGTGTGTGTGTGTGTGTGTGTGTGTGGGTGTGGGTGTGCTACGCGTCGCTGGCTAACAATGCAGGAAGTTAGGCAGGTAACCAGACACAGGTTGCCAGTGAACCAGTCGGTTAGTCAGCCAGTTAGTCAAAGGCCCGAGGTACACTCAATTGTCAGGGGGCAGAGGAATAGTGGGCTACTGTTGGGGGTGTGTGTGGGTGTGGGGGTGGGGGTGTGGGGTGGTGGTGCCGTTGCGGCTGTGTTGGTGGCAGGAAACATTCCTGACAGCAACAATAAAATGATATTTGGCTTGGATAATGTCATGCAATTGCCGTAATATGCGCACTGCACATCATTAGTTATTAATTAGCCTGATCGGGCTGCAGAGGGGCAACAGCAGCAACGGGGGCAGGAGGGGGGTCTGGGTCTGCTGTTAAAAATTCCACAAAGTATAACAGCTGCCTTATATTGTTGCCAAGCAACGCAAAATGGCCGCTGGCAGCAAGTGCAGCTGAAAATCGTGATTATTCTGCCTCAACAGCTAATTGAAAAAGTCAGTGACTAAAAGGCACTGTGACGTAAATTAGCCAAGCACTTAGTACACATTGCTGACTGCCAAGTGACTCGACCTGACAACAATTTATGCTTATGCGCTTATCCAGAATATAGCAGAAAACAATGCATTTCGCTTGCATTTTGGGGCATTCGTAAACGGTTCGGTGTGAAAAGTAAAACAAGCTCCTTTTAGCAGCCAAATATGCAATATGCAGCGTCCTTTGCAAGGTGTTATAGTATATAAATATATATATATAAATATATATTCTGTATGCAATTATTAGTGATCAGCATGCGCAATCGAATCAGGTGAGACATGTCCCTGATCGTCTCACGGGAAACGATAGAAAACTCTATTTGAATACTGATTTTCGATCAACTCTGCAAATATTGCCTCACTTTTTAGACTGCCAATAATAATACTTGGCTACTCTTCGCAGATTTTCCACTTTGTCAGAATTGAATCGACTTTTTTAGTTTTAATTTGTATTAATCAATGATTTCGCAGTCATTCGAGATATTTGTGCTGACCATAAATTTAAGCGCAACAAGCAATCATAAAGGGCAATCGAAGGCTGGCAGGGAGTGGGGAGTGTGCGCGGGTTGGGGATACATGGATCAGTTAGCAGTATTCAACGATAGTGGCTGGAGGAAGGACGCGACTTGAGAGCGGGGAGATTACGAAGCGGAAACGATAGCTTTCAACCTGCTGCTGACGGGTGTTGCTCAACGCAACGTAGCGTAATGCATGTGTTGTGCTGTTACGTGACGTAAGAGCTAATACTATGAACGCAGTCAGTGTTACGTAAGCCGCTACATCGACGTCAGCATGCAACGGCTTATTATTATTATTACGCTTGACTTTGACCGTTGCGAGCGCACAATAGATGGCGCCACATCAGCACACCCACGCCCCCATTCGGACATGCGTTGACACCCCTGCGTGCTGAAAAGTGCAATTCGCTGTCTGTTGAATTTATGCTCCTTTATACGTCGAGTTTTTCTTTTATTTTTGTATATATATATATGTATATATATATATATATATCCATATAATGACCTTTTATCCCGCATAACTACAACTGAGTGAGCGGAGGGGCTTTAGTTAGGTTCAGAGTTTCTAGTCAATTGCTGCTGCTGCTGCTGCAGCTCAGCCTGGCTTTATTCGCTATGAATGCAATCGCCGCAATGAACAAAAATACAAATCCACAAGCGGTCTTCAGCCACGCAGCGGGGAGGATGGGTGCCATCGTGGAGAATAGTTGGTTATATTCCTTTTCTCTTTCTCTTTTTCTCTTTTTTCTTTTTTTTTTTGTTGCCAGTGCCGTTGCCATTGACATTGCCAGAGCAAGTAGAAGTTCAGCCACAGTTTCTTCCTTGGCCATTGCCACGGTGCAACTGTCGCATATTGAAACGTTAATCGCATTCGCTGCTGCTTGCCGCTGCTTGCTGCTGCTTGCTGCTGCTGTTACTGCGTCTGCTGCTTCAGTGGCTTCTGGACTTCGGGCAGCTGGAGGCCAAAGGCCGTCATGGTTCTACTTCACGGTTGGACGCCGCAGGCCCCATTCCACCCAGAAATAAGTTCAACGACAACGTTTGCGATGATTACTTTTGGTGGTTGTTCCCGCACTGCCCCTTCCCCGACCACTCGACATTACCCTAGCGCAAGCAGCCACTCCCCCCCCCCCCACCACTCACACCAACACCAACACTACTAACCACTAGACCATTGCAACGCCCCTTTGTTGTACGTGTGGTCAATGACATTGACTTGGGAGGCAGCATAGCAAAAATCAATGCAGCGGCAATTGTGTTCCTTCGCCAAAAAAAGAGCCAAATTGCCAAATGGAAGCCAAAACTGACAGCTCAAAACTGAAATCAAATTGGAGTCGTGTTGTAACTGAAATCATAGAGTCTTTGCTCAAGCGTTATATGTTTTCGTACAGTTTATGTAGACAATAAGATGATATTCGAATTCCAGAATATGTTCATTGTGCTGTTCCACACTCAATTCGAAATGGTTTCGTTTTTACTTCTTTAAAAGGCAGCAATACTCATTAAAAGGTGAATAGAAATAAGGAGAATACAACTATCTCAGACAGTTTCTCAGCTCCTCGAAATTGCATTACAAAAATGTTAAAAGTCGGTAGATTATTCCTATGTCAACTACTATATCATCTAAGTTGTGGGATGCTGATAAGTCGCTTGTCGTAAATGTTGGGCGAATAACTTTGTAAATAAAATCATAAACAGACATGCAACAAAGCTGAAGTTGGCATGCAACCTTACAGGTGACAGGGCATCGCGAGCGGCACAAAAGATGTTGATGCAACCAATTAGGAGCGCAATTACCTGCCAACTCTGCAGGCTAACTAAAAGCGTTGCTTAACAGTGCAAATGAGTGGGATAGGGAGAGTGTGAGAGAGAGAGAGAGTGCGAGAGAGAGAGAGAGCGAGAGAGAGAGAGAGAATGGGATATATAGTCGAGAAAGTCGGCTTGATGTGTTGGCCGCTCATTGCTCGCTCATTAATTTCTTGCAGATTTACTTTTGCTCTGCGCTAATGAGGCGACATGTTTCCAACTAATTTCATTTCAGCCAAAGCAGGGCCCCAAGTCCAAGCCCCAGCCTGGTTGCCAGCCTCCACTCTTTGTATACACTTTGCGAAAGGTATGCCAAATTGGCCATTCATAAAAAAATTTAATGAAAACAATTTGAAAGAATTTGTGTTAGGCAACAACTTATTATTATTAATAATGCTATAATTGAAATAAAAGAACCAACTAAAAGTGATATTGATATGCTGACAGGAAATAGACAAGCCAGTTTGTATTTGATTAGAATTAGAGAAGTGGAAGGGGAATGATATGTCCGAGCAACAGCTATGTCCAAGGACTAGGGTATACAATGTTTGACAAACCCATGGGAAAGTTTCCTCCTGGTTTTGTTTTCTATTTTTTTCCGCTTTTCGTTTGTCGTTTTTTCGTTGTGTTTGTTTTCTATGCTGTTGACTTTGAGGCCCAGCCCGAGTTTCAGGCCAGTTTTGCCCGACTTGCGGTTGAAAGCAATTAATTTTGCAGGTTTATTATTGCCCTGGCACATCTTTTGCCTGTTTGTCATTTAAAACGATATTTATCATTGTTGCCGGCTTCAGCTCATTTGCATACTCCAAAATGGGACTCGCTGCCAAGGAGGGAGCTGAAACTGAAACTGAGACTGGCGCGTGCTGGTGCTGGTCCTGATCCTTGCACTGCCACTGGAACTGGGAGTGTCATTTGCCTGATAACTTTTACTACGTTATTTTTAGTATTTCCTTATTTTGTTATAATTTTTTATTTTTATTTATTTTTTTCCTGTTGTTGTTGTTGTTGTTGTACCTCCTTTTCCCGTTGTTTGTTGCTGCTGTTTGTCGTTTCTGTGGCGCGGAAGCCTGGCGGCTTTTTCACTTCATCAATTAACCAAAGGCAGCAAAAATGTGTTTTTGTCTCTAATTAGCATGCACATAAACAGAGCGAATCCTATTAGCGACCCACGTCACCCACAGCAGCCCCACAACCCCAACCACCTCAGGCCCGAGCCATCAAAGTTGTAAAAACCGAGCAATAAATACTTTGGCAAGTGGGCGACGGTCATCAGCCTTAGCTCGTATATGTGCGTCATTAAATGAAAGAGACAAATACAGAGACGGAGAGAGAGAGAGCGAGAGAGGTGAAAAATAGTGGTAGGACAAATTGGACACTGCTTGTGTGTTTGCCACACAAGTTAGTAAGAAGCCCCGAATGAGCCACACACTTCGATTAGAAACCCCTTTCAAGAAACCCTCTTAAAAAAGACTTGGCCTAAACTGCCCAAATGCTAAATAATTCATGCATAGATATGTATGTATGTATGTATATGAATATGTATGTGCATTCTCATGCTCATTTAGAATTAATGATGAAATATAGTTGAGCTGTATGTGTGCTCAAGTATTTATTCCCTTACAACTGTTTCAGTTTATTATTATGTATTCTATATTGCTGTGCATAATTTCTTTAATCTAAACAGAGCCGTCAGCTTAAGTGGCTGTATATATAATATATATATATATACACAGATGAACCGTTTCAGTACTCTGTAATGATTACCATGGACTCTATCAGAGTCCACCATTTCTATAATTAAGTACTCAATTTTAAATGTTCTGTGAATAACTTCTTCCTCCTGGTGGAGATTAACTAATTCGTTTTTTTTTGTCTGATTTGGGTTTTTTTTTCGGGAAAATGTTAGACCATTTTGCATTCAAATAATCCCAGAAATCTTATAAAAATTTCTTATATTTTAATTTAAATTTAATTTAAAATGTTATGTTAAATATAATTAAATCAACTTGTTACGTTTTGTATATTTTGTATCGGCTGACTTTAGTTGACATTAAACAAACAAATAAATAAATAAATGGGTAAATCAATAAATGGTCAAACAGCAAAGCTCAGAGTGGGAATAAATCATCTGTGAACTTTTGCTAAGCTCGGAAATTAGATTTATGCAATCGTTAACTGGTAAAATATCAGCAGATTCAATTAAAAAGCACACACAGCAAATAGCATGGAAGCTAATGGCTTATTTGTATTGAGTTCCCAGAGTTAAACTAAGCCGACATGAATCAATTCATTTGTTGTTGGTAAATTGACAAACATTTGCATATTGTTTGAGAACTGTGCGTTATCCGACAGGGAGATTCTTTTCGAGCGGGGCATCTTCTGTGCTTTTGTGCTACATACATATTTGCACTGAGTGCAGCAAAAAGTTGCCAAGCAATCCAACTGAGGGGTTCCCTAGGCCAGAAGCCCCCTGTTTCACATGCATTCCATAAATGTCTCCAACTGAAGTGGACATTTCACGGAGGGCGTTGTGTAACGCCAAATGAAACAGTGATTGTGATAGCGACTGTGACTGTGACTGTGACTGTGACTGTGGCTGGGAGTAACACAGTATCTACACAACCACTTCACAGAGCCCACTCAAAGCCTACACTGAGGAGCAAATATGCCATAGAAATACGACCCAAAACATATTCGTCACAAATATCAAAATAAATTTCTGAAATTTCCAACAATTTCATATTTATTTATACATTTTTGGCATAAAAGTATATTTAAATAGAAAATATCATATTACTAAATAGTTATGAATTTAATGAATTATTCCGAAACATATGTTTTTATAAATTCGGAAATATATTGAATAAATGCTATGTGATTTGAAATCTTTGAATCATTGTTTGGCGCCAGAGATTAATCAGTTTTAGGATAGTTCAATTGTTGGAGTGTAGCCTTCAAAAACCCGTGTTTCATTGTACCTGTTTCGGTTGGTTGCTCGTTGTTGGCTGTTTTCTGTTTGCCTCCAGCATTTCAGGTGCAGCAATCTGGGGATCAGCTCTGGGTAAGCGCTACAGATGGGCTAGGCCCCGATGTCAACGGAGAGGGGCTGGTGTTGGGGTTGGGGTTGGGGTTGGGGTTGCAGAGATGTCATGAGGCATGCTTACGCATGTGCGAAAGCCAGTGGGTATCTAAAAATGACAAGCATATGCTCGAGATACGGATACGGATGCGGCAAAGCCAATTACCTGACTCGTTGCCACCTGCCCCGCGGCTACTTTGGGAAATACAACAAAACTGGCAGCTGCTAGCTGCTAGCTGTTGGCTGGTAACTGGTAACTGGTAACTGGCGGCTACCGTCGTCTCCGTGGGCCATGCGACAAAATTGACTTTTATGCTTTTGAGAATTGTCGTCGGTGACACAGATACAGCTATCTATGTATATAGCTGCAGATACAGATACAGATATAGATATAGATACAGATATAGAGATGGAGCGGCCCTCAACCGAGGAGCTTTATGCAATTACAACAGATATGAACACCCTGTCGAGTCACTCGATGCCGATGCCGATGCCGATGACGTCGACGATGAGTGCCACGATGGATGCTGTTGGTCGCTGCGCGGGAAGAGCAGAGCCTGCAGCGAGTGCAACGAATCCACATCAAAAATCCCATCCAGCCGCTACAAAATTGCTAGCTGGATGTGCGCCAGCAAATTTAAATGCTAAATGCGAGAACTTTTGGTAAACAAATGGTGGCCAATTGCCTGGAGGGCGATGTATATGTATATGTATATGTATATGTATGCCCATTGCATGGGGTGGCTTGGTTCGCTGGTTAGTTGGGTGGTTGAGTGGACTCGGCTCGGATTTGGTTGCGTTTAGGTGTCACTACCAATTGCGTGGGTTGCGTATATTTGTATCTGTATCTGTATCTGTAGCGCTTTATCTTTATCGGTTTATGTTGGTCAAAAGCAGAGAATTAAAATTCAAATTCCAATTCATCAAGATAATCGCATTTCCGAACTTTTATTTGCCAACGCGCGCAGAGAATTCACATGTGTGTGTGTGTGTGTGTGTGCGTGTGTGTGTGTGTGCATATGTGTGTTTCTGTTTGTGTAGCCCGAGCAGCGGATGTTGTAAATATTTGCAAATAGCCATCGCTGCAGCACCAACTTTAGTGCTCCACCCCAAATCCCCAGCTACCAAAAAAGCAGCCGTTGCCCAACCCTTTGGGAGGAACCCTTGTTTGTTGTATCTAAAGCGCTAACTGTGCTGCTTGTTATTAAACACACCCACACACACACACACACACACACACACACACACACATTTGACATAGAGTGAAAAGGGGTTTTTAGGGCCAATTATTATTAATTGCTTTACAGATACTACAAACAACGAGCCCGCAGCGCCTCCAACACCAACACACACACACACGCACACTATAAAAACTGGAAAAAAATAAAACAGAAAACAAAAAACATCAACATCAAAAAGGAGGCAATTCTCTGAAGCTTTAAGTTGTGCAATGGCACAAACGATTTTGATATTTTATGGCTGCATTTAAAGTGTAAAATCCGACGTTTATTATCAGACAAGCGGAAAACTGAATGACCAAATTGATAGTCAGCCCAAATATGACATAGTGCAAATAATAATACTCTTCGTATATATATATATATATATATATATATATGTGTGTGTGTGTGTGTAGACTCCGTGCCTATTCGAGTGAATAGCCCATCTGTCAAGCCTCTGCAGCACCAAAACAAATATAGATAATTTGTGATTAAACTTAAAATTTTCAAATAACACATTTTATACAAATTAATTTTAATCGCAAGTGCATTTAAAGGAATTTGATAGTCGTTCCAGCTCTCCCCGTTAAGAGCAACCCATTAGAACATTAAATGAAAACAGTTGCTCAACAAATGACATGAATGAATCGATTTAAAATTTGAATTGGGTAAGTAATAGAAAATAAAATAAAATAATATAATATATATATTTAAATATATATGCTTATAGATGTGTGTATGTATGTACAATAATAAGGATGCTCATAATCATAATATTCAGAAAGTAGTCGAAGATGAATGGAAAGGGACAGTTCATCGGCGGCAGACAATGAGTCAAAGCTGCCGGAAAGTCTGAACCTCATTCCTAAGCTGCCGAGTGGATTTTCCAGCTGGACAGGCAGCCAGGCAACCAGACAGCCAGTCGAGCAGTCAGCCAGGCAGGCAAGTCTCTCAACTGGCAGCAGCTCAACATGCCGTTCAGCTGTGGAGCTACTCAGGCGTTAAATTGACAGCTCTAACAATTTAAATAATCATTCACAAAATATTAAATGCAAGCCATTTAATTGCACAACGGAGAAGTGCAACAAGCAAAACTGATAGCAATTTGCACTTGGATCACAAATCGAGTGCATCTTTTAGATCGATGTCGATATTCGCTTGCTGCTGAAACTTGTCACCACTTTATAAGCTGAATAACAGATCCTTTACGTTAGCTGAACACGGAATAACAATCATAAAAATCAGAGACCCCAAGTTTGTCTCTTAGGCAGCTATAATCAAAAACAATCTAACCGAATAACTCTCATGAGGAAGAACAGACTTAGAACAGACTCATCTGTCTCTTGACAGATAAGTGTAGACTAATTGCAGGGAATCTACGGAATCTGCCGATTCTGTTTGTCAAAGACAAAGCTGCATTGGTATTCACCAGCTGCAGACTTAATACGCGAAAAGGATAATCGCACTTAAGCTCTGACTGCGATGCGAGAGTGCCGCCTGAAAGTATGCCGCGTTAAACGGCCACCTGTAATACGCAACGCAGCCAAAAAGTATGCCGCACAACATGTTCGATGCATAACATGTTGCGTTCCACACCGCGTTTGTGGAACGTCTTCAACAGCTTCAGATAACAGAAGCAGTTACAGTGACTGTTACTGTTACTGCTGCCGTCACTTTTGCTATTACTGTTATTATTATTGCGATTGTGGAAGAGGTCTTTCAAAAGGAAAGCTATCCCAAATAGCCAAGAAAAATAAAAACGCAGGCAGTGATTTGTTTTGCATTTGAAATCTTTATTAATTTTTCTGCGTTTTTCGTTTTTGTGTTGAATTTCTCATTAAATTAATTATAGTTTTAAAACGTTTTTAGTTTTGTTGTTTGTTTTTTTTCACGTATCATTAATAATTAATATGCATAACGTTACTTACAGTTGGTTTACTTAAATTATACAATAATAATCATAATTTAATGACAATAATCCGCAAACGTTCCGTTCGAGAACGTTTTTATTCAATAATGCCTATTTTCAAGTTGTTGCAAGTGTGTGTGAGTGTTTCTTTTTTTTTTTGTTTTTGTTTTTTGTTTGTTTTCTTTTTATAATTTTTAATTTTATTTTTTTCTTTTGTTTGTTTGTTTTGCTCTGACGGTTTTGTATTCATTTAACGGTTCCGGTTTCGGTTTCGGTTTCGTTTTCGCTTTCTCTGCTGATTTCGGGCGGCACTTTAGTGCACATTGCTGTCTCTGCGCTCTCTTGTGGTTTATAGTTTTATAAAATATCACATTTTAAGCTTTTTTTATGAAAAAACAAAATAAAATATAATTATATTAAAGTAAATTGCATTGACAAATAATACAAAGAGCAAAAGGACGAACACATTGTAATTATATATAGTAATTATAGTATTTATAGCATAGCAAAATGAGCTCACAAAACTTTGAACGCAAGCAGCTGTCAAATTGTGTGTAGGTGTGTGTGTGTGTGTGTGTGTGTGTGAGTGTTGTGTGTTGTGTGTGTGTGTGTTGCAGTTTTCTCTTCTGTTTTGTGCTACCTCTCTTTTTTTTTAAATTTTGTTAAAAGTTCTGGTATTTGAATAGTTACGCTGTTTTTTCTTATTATTTTTAAATCCAATATTTTATGCATTTCATTTCGATTTTGTTTTCATTTTTTTTTTTTTTTTATTTTTTTATATTCGTTTTTATGCTTTACGTTATGTAGACATTTAAAACTCTGCGAAGTGCAGTGGAGAATTTAAAATTGTATATACTTGTGTGACTCTGTGTGTGTGTGTCTGTGTGTGTGCATGTGTGTGTGTGCGTGTGTGTGTGTGCGTGGGTGCCAAAAGTGATAATGACGAATGATAAAATTGCCCCACTCTTGTCACCCACCCAGTGTTACTCTGCTTTTGTCTCCCCGTCTCTGTTTGTCTTCTCTCTGTTTTGTGTGTCTCTTTTGGTTTGTATTTTGCTTTTGCATTGCTACAATTTAATTTTAAATGTTTTATTACATATGTTTTAGCTTGTTTTCTTTTGTTTTGCTTTGTTTTATTTTGTTTTGTTTCTCTGCACCGAACTTTTGCATAGCATGCTTTCGGGCGCAATGACAAATACAGTTATATTTTTTTGTTTCGTTTCGTTTCGTTTTTTTTTGGCGATATTGTCGCGAAAGCGAATTGACAATCACTTTTAGTTTTCAATTCGCATTCACTTTAATTTAAACATCAAGAAGCTTATCATTTCATTGTTTTTTTTTGTTTTGTTATTTTTTTTTCGTTTTTGTTTTTGTTTCATTCTTTTTTGTTTGGATTTTGTATTGATGTTTATGTTGTTGTTTCCTTAAGTTCTGTTAGTTGCACCACATGTAGGGAAGTTGGGAGGTGGGGTGGGGTGGGGTGGGCTGGGTTTGTGTGTAGTAGAGAAATGCATTATGCACGTTTACAATAATGACAGCTTTACAATGTTCCATTAATGTCTGTTATTAAATCCATCGTGTATACATATATATATAGATATATTTATATATTTGTATGCATTTTTTGTAAGACACATTTTTCAATAAGTAAGTGAAGAACTCGACAACTGTCCGACGGTCGGGCAGACAGTCTGTCCCTCTGTCAAATAGCACAACTACATACACAAAAGTAGCTAGACATATATGTATGTATGCATGTGCGAGTATGTATGTATGGATGTATGTATGTACGTGTGTACGTGTGTATGTGTGTGTGTTATTGTGTGTAGATTTCTCTTTAATTTAATTCATTTATTTTCTCTCTATCGTATAAGTAGTTGCTTCCTTTGCTCTTTACTCGAATACAGTTCAAGTTGACAGCCATTGACAAATACTAATAATTTGCATTACTTTCGATTTACCTTCTCGTTGACCCCCTCCCTCCTCTCTATGTTTTGCCGCTTCTGCTTCTGCATCTGCGTCTGCTTTTTAAATATTAATATTTTCTTTTTTTTTTCTGTGCCTCAATTAAATTTGTAACGTGTCCAATTTATTTACAGTTGTTTAACACTCAGAGCTAAAGTTTTACTAAGAATTATGTATGTATATAATAATAATGTATATATTAAAAAAAAAAAACTTTTAATATATATGATTTTTTTATTTTATTATTAAAATGTTGCCAGCGGCGTTTTCCATCAATATACTTTATCTCTATTTACAAGCATTGCTAGTTTATAAATAAAAAAAATTGTATATATATATATATATATATATACATATATATATATATAAATTGTGTATATATATATATATATATATATATATAGATATTTAAATATATTTATATTTAAGTTTATAGATTTTTATGCATATATTGATAATGTTTGCCATATTTTGTGTTATTTTTTTTGTTAATTTTTAGTTTTACATTTATGTTTTTATTTTTCAAATAAATGTGCTTAGATTATACAATTTCTTGGCCAGGCCAGGCCAGGCCAGGCTAGTTCTACATACATATATCTATTTTATTATTATATCAAAAAAAAAAAACAACAATTCTCAATTCTTATTCTAGAGCGACACACAAAAAAAATATGCACTTCACACATATGGTTTATTAATAATATGGATATCAATTGCTTATGTACATGAATAAATACGCGTATGTGTGTGTGTCTGTGTGTGTGTGTGTGTGTGTCTGTGTGTGTGTGTGTGTGCAGTATTTAAATTCTATGCATGTATTTATAAGTATATATATATATGTATATATATATATATATAGACGTATGCCTAACATTTATAGCGTGCGCCCATTTGTGCCAGATATCAATGATTAATACATATATTTTGAATATATATATCTAACATTATGCTCTGTGCTCGTAAAGTTTGCTCAATTTGCATAAACATCTATATGGTATGTATATGCATAGGTATATCGTATTATTACACACATATATCTATTCGTAAATACATTTAACACTCAAATCGTTTATCGTTTATCGTTAATCAGTAATCGTTTTTTGTTTTCTGCTTTTTAATCTGTTTTTTTTTTGTGTTGTATTATTTAGATATCTACTGGATATCTATCAAATTTACTATATATGTTTTCTGTCCAGTTCATGCTTAAGAGAAGATGAAGAAGCTACCATTTTGGGTATGCAAACATTAAAACTTAATCCGTATCCGTAACTTTATCCGCCTCTGTCTCCGCCTCTGTCTCTGTCTCCGTCTCCGTCTCTGTCTCTGTGTCTGTCTCTGTGTCTGTCTCCGTCTCTGTCTTGGCATGCGTGTGCTGGTCTGTCTCGTTATCGGTCTCGTTTCCGTCTTCCGCAATGGAGTACAACACCTTGTAGCTAGTCTGTTGTTGTAGGTACCCTGCGATTCGGTCCAATGCCCACCAGTTTGTGATCCGCACTCACAACATCTCCGCCAGGGAACCGTAATGCTCGTTGTAGATTGGACGGCAACACTCCTCGATGGCATCGTACTTGTAATGGCGACTGCGACCAGTGTGACCGTAGCGTTGCCTTGTTTGCTTTTGTTGCTTTTGCTGCTTTTGTTGCTTTTGTTGTTTTTGTTGCTTCTGCTTCTGTTGCTGTTTGTGGCTACAAATGTGGTTGTTGCAGTTGCCGCTGTTTGTGCTGCTGCTGGTGCTGCAGTTGCTGCTGCTACTGCTGCTGCTGCTGCTGCTGCTGCCGCTGCAATAGTTGCTGCTGTGCTTCAGTGTTGGTTGCTGCTGGTATCGCTGGTGTGAATGCGGATACGAATGCGGATGTGGCTGATAGTAGTGGATGGCATGGCATGAGGCAGTCTTTGAATTGTATTCCTGCAAGCAGACACAGAGAGCAACAGAAACCATTGAAATTGTGATATAAACATTAAATATACAATTTGTATATATATATATATATAAATATGAGCCGTATGAAAAGAGTGGCAATAATACAAGCTGAGGACATAGGAATGTGTTATGTGGACATGACAGTTTCAATTCAAAGACTAAAACATTTCGATTCAGCACAGTTGAAAATGCAACATTTCATTTCGCACTTTTATTTCAAATATTTCATTTTCACAATACACATTTTTGATGATCATTCGTTAAGCATTATTTAATAGTTGACATTAAACTACATTTCGAGAGATTACTCAAATATACTGGAATATTTTTTGGTTGAGGAGAAAAGTGAAACATTTGCTGCTTTCAATGCGACTATTAGCAAATAATTATTTCCCAGCCTAGTGAAACATTTAATAGCCATTTTTGGTTTTTATTCACTTTTCGTGGGAACAGAGAGACAGAGACAGCGAGAGAGAGAGAGAGAGAGAGAGAGAGAGAGAGTGGGAGGGGGCGTGAGGCATTCTGAGAAATCTGTTGAAAATATGTAAGTTTCTGCTGCTTGGCCAAATCTGTTCAAAATGTGTACATTTTAACCAGATTTCTCCCCCTCTCTCCCTCTCCCCACCTCTCTCCCTCTCTCTCACTCGCTCTCCGTCTGTCGTCTATATCTTTACCCCTAGATGGTCAGCAAAATGTTGCCAAAATTGTCGCTACAAATTGCCAAACGGTTTCTTGTTGCATTTATTGTTGTTGCTGCTGCTGCTGCTGTTGTTGCTGTTGTTGTTGTTGTTGGCGCACTGCCCACTGCACTGCCTGTATGTGTAAGTATCGGGGTATATATAGGTGTATATATATATATATATGCATAGCGTTAAATAACTGCTTTAAGGTCGCATGCAGCTGCTTCTACGTCTGCTTGTTCTTCTGTTACAACAGCTGCCCTGAAGCCACATACAGATTATCAATAAATTGCATCTGACTGCCAACGCAGGCAACACAGTTGGTAAGGCATCCCCCCCCCCCCCCATACCATCCGAGCCCCTATCATTTTTTTTCAACCCCTCCCCCATAAACACAGGAATGATTCACTTTATTATGAAAAGACACACAATTTTTGGCCGCACTTCATTCCCCATTCCCCATTCTCCCTCTCTCTTTATGTATATCTCTCTCTCTCTCTCTCTCATTCTCTGTCTCTCTGCTTGTGGAGCTCTCAAATGCTTGTGTGGACACCTTGTCCTAATTTATTTATTGCTGCATGCATGTACAATATAATTTTATTGGGTGTCTGGCCAGCAATGGATGCAAAGTTCATCAACAAATTCTATACAATACTCCAATCTCCCCCCACCCCCACATCGACCCCCCCCCCCTTTGCAACCCCTTTGTTGTCTTGGTGTCCAGGCACACACACACACACACTTGACCGCATTGCAAGCTTTAACAATTACGTTGGAAAATTTGTGAAAAGTCAATAGCTGTGAATTGGATACACTTGCCAGCCACAAACACGCACCCATACACAGACACACACACACACACACACACACACACACACACACACAGTAACACACACAGAGACACACACACAGAGAGAAACACACAAGGACACAGGGACAGCGCTTGACATTTGGCGCCAAAGTTATTAAGCGGATATAGACGAGCTGCGTTATTCTACTAAAAGCGGCTTAAGCACCAGGCAAATGTTTGACAGCAACAACAACAAACACAACAAAACACACACACACACACACACCCACACACACACATGTGTGTGTTGCAAAAGGTGCTCTTCATACAAACACACACACACACACACACATGCACACACATAGAGTGAATCCCCTACTCCTGTTGGCAGGCAGCTTTTTGTTTTAAGTTTATTGATGTCGACGTGCGTTTTTCATGCCTCAGCACACAGACACACCAGGGACAAATCGACAGACAGAGACAGAGAGAGAGAGAGAGAGAGTGAGAGAGAGATAGAGACAGAGAGAGAGAGAGTGAATGGACAGCAGAGAAGATCAGAGCAGGCAGGTAGGCGACGTAGGTGTAGAGGAGGAGCGGAGGGGGGCTGATATGGCAGACGCGTCTGCGACGTGACAAAACCCATTATAGATGCGACCGCAAAGATAACACTCTGACTCTGACTCTGACTCTGGCTCTGACTGAGGGACTAGCGACAGCAGATACAGAGGCAGTGACACTGACAGTGGCAGTGGCAGTGGCAGAGGCGTAGTCCAAGGTCTGCCGGGGGAAAAGGGGCAAGGAGTGGACAGCTGCTGTTGCTGATGGATGTGTGTGTGTGAGTGTGTGTAATGTGTGTATGAATAGCAATGAATATTGCGTTGCCAACACAAAAAGGTTAAAGCCCAAAATACCCTACAACCTTTAAAAAAAAAGAAGACATATCTGACAGCTGAAATAATATAATATCTCTGCAAAATATACATCAAATGTGCCAGCCACAATTCAGGAGTAAGAACAATTATTGTTCGTACACTGTCCGAAAACTAGATGTGTTTGCGACACTTAATTAATAAAGAAACAACTCAAGCGGCTGACAAAAATGCATATTTACAGGGCATCGGCGAGTCGAGCAACTAAATGCGAACATCTGCTTTTTGGTTGCTCGAATTTTTGCCATCGCTTCGCTTCGCTTCGATTTTTATTTTGTTTTTATTTTTTTGTATTTTTTGTCGAGTTGAGGGTGCTTCATAAATTTAATTTTGTAACCATCAAAAAGTTAAGTCAACGATAAATTGAATGGCTGCATGATTGACTGATTGACTGATTGACTGACTGAATGAGTGGGACGCAGCTCCGCTTCCGCCTTAACCTACGCATCTGGACACAGCTGTCAGCTGGTTGCCCCAAACAATGGACACGGGATGATGCCAAACAGAGGGCTGGCCAAGGTTGGGGCGATGTGGCTGGCTTTTGGATATGTTTGCGGCTCGTCGACTGGCCAGACAACGCAGACAGTTCACACACACACACACACACACATATACATATATAGAAATATAAGCGTCAATATAAATATAAAAGTGACAAGAGCAACAGCAACAAAAACAACAACAACAGATCCAAAAGTCAAAAACCGTCAAAAAGCGTCATTGAACCTTAAACCAAGTCATGCAGGGAGTGAAGCGGGGGGTGGTGAGGAGGGGGTTGAGGGAGGGGGTTGGTGATTGAGGGGCACATGTGACGTGCTCACATAAAAAAGGGACACACAGCGCTGTCCATGGCAACAAACAAGACAATGAAGAGAAGGCAGCAGCTGCATAGATTTTGTACTCTTTGTGCTTGCCTTTGATTCGGAAGGCTTTAGAAATTATGAATTTGTAATGCAAACAATGTGTATATGACCAAATATATATATACATATATATATATATATATATATATATAAGTTGACAAATGATAGTCAATTTGCCAACAATTATGCTTTAGTTCGGCTTTAAATGTGTTGCTTTCGCATTTTCCCTCAACTTAAATGGGAAAATAATTATAAACAAATATTTCTTGTGCACAACTTGGGTGATTGCATCGCTTTAGATGCAAATTATATATATATATATATATATATATATATATAGATCTAGAGCCAGCAGTAACAACACCAATATTTATGACTAAGCAGCTGATATATTATAATGATATTATTTATTGTTTTCCCCTCCCTCGAGTGTGGCAATGGTAAACAAATAACACAACGCGTTGCCTACTTTTTGGGGCCAGATGTAGACAACAGTTTTTTGGTCAGCACGAAGGTGTTTTGGGCTAGCTTTCAAGGCGCTGGCGATTTTGGAGTAGTGTGAAATTCTGACAGCTCATAAATTGGCGCCACAGCGGGCTGTCCACTTGCCAAAACCAACCCGAGACCGACCGAGTTGCAGCTCAGCACGCGTTTCTCTTGGCTGGTTGTTGGGTGGGGGGTTGGCTGTGCTTATACGGATGCCACCATTGTCAGCATGGAATGCGCTCTGTGCCAAACCCAGGCAAACACCAACACACACACACACACACACACACACACATATATACATATTGTTGTTGCACTGCTGTTGGTTGTTTCACTCGCATCGCTGCTGTTGTTTGTATTCAACAGCGAAACGAAAGGCAGTCCAAACAAAAGCACTTGCACAAATATAGGTGTGAAGCACCAACAAAAACAATAACAACAACAACATCAACAACAACATCAACAACAGCAATAACAACAACAATGAGCAACACAACTACAACTGTGGCAACTCTTTTTATGCTTACAACCAGCAACTAGCAACTGGCCAAGTTGGGTATATTAAGTTACAGCCAAGCAAAATAGCTTTTTGCAAACAAAGAAAACAATGGAAAAGAGAAAGAAAGATTCAATTAAAGCTATTTAAAATAAAGAATATATAGCTGTGCTTGGGTTTAAATTTGAAATGGCAGCATTTAAAGTTGAAAGGATTTCTCTTGGTCAATCATTTGGTGGAATTCAGATTTATTTGTTATTGTTGTTGTTGCTGTTGTTGTTGTTGCCACTGCTGGCTTACTTGCACAGTTAATGAAGCAAACGTGGCGCATTGCGTCGGCCGCCTAAAAGTCCAAATGAAATGAAAAAATACAAAAAAAAAAAAGAAACTGACAAAAAGAGTTTGTCGTTTCACTGTTTTATTAGCCAGGCAGCAGCAAAATGGCTGACAGTTGTGTGGCTGCAGCGGAAACGGAAACTGATTGTGCGGTTTACGTTGGTCAGCTATACTCTACTACCCACAAACACACACACGCACACACACACTCAGATAGACACACACACACACGCACAGCCAGCCGATTGTCAATGGTGCAAAACTCATCTCATTAAAAGCTCGCGCGTTTTGCGCGCGATTCGCACGCGGCTTTCCAATCAGGCGGCCATTTGACATTTTGCCATCAAGCGTTGATTAAGCAGAGTTGGCTGCGGCAGCTGCGGCAGCTGCGGCTGTAACGTTGCCAGTGCCACCGACTGTTTGTGGTGCCAGCCTCGATATCTCGTCAATCGTTTTGTTTGTTTGCCAAAAACAGCAAAAAAAAAAAAAAACAAAAATTGACTTTGAGATGCTTTTCCACGTTGCCTGATTGATGTGCCAAATTGCAATCGAATGGAAAGAGAATAAGCAAAGGGTGTCAAGGCAGGTGGGAAGGGCGGAGGTAGGAGGAGGTAGGAGGAGGCAGGGTTGGCTGCCACACTATGTTTGTATGTATTTTCGTTGACGTTTTTATTTTTAAGCTTATCGCGTTCTGGTTGTTGTTGCTGTTGCTGTTGTTTTTGTTGCTGCTGTCGTTTGCATTTGCATTCTTTGCTTTGTCGCATTTCTGTTGCCTTTGTTGTTTTTTGCCAGAGGCGACAAACTACAAACGACACAAAAAACACCAATACACACACAGACACACACACACACACACATACACACACAGACACACACAGCCGTTTGACTGCAGCTACCCCAAAATCAGAGGAGGGGTCTGGGGTAAAATGGGGAAGAGAATTGAGAACTTGGGCCGTAATTGATGTGTCTGAGCTGCGCACTGCTGTTGGCCGGCCCTTAACAATTTGACCATTTTGCCATTTGGTTCGGTTCGATTCGGTTCATTTCAGATTAGTTGCTGTTTTGGCCGCCAGGCGGCGTTGCATTCTGATCTCAATTAAACGGTTTCTCGATGCCGGCAACAAAGTGCTGCAAATGCTTGCAATCTTTTCCATTTTAA
>JAWNLH010000885.1:14687500-14707500 GCA_035042485.1 Drosophila cyrtoloma
TTCAACAGGCGCCGTAATGGAAAACACACACACACACACACACACACACACACACACATGACACTCGTAATCCCTGTGGCACACCAAGAAAATGGGGGCATGCGTCTCTCTGTGAGCATATATATATATATATATATATATATATGTATATAAATGTGTGTGCGTATGCTGTGCGAACAAGTTCCCACATGATGATGACGATGATGCGGTCCGGATCCGAGTCAGAATCCGGCATTACCCCAAATTTCAGTTGCAAGTGAAGAAAAAAATGAAACAAATCTATGAAGTTCAATCAGTTTTAATTGATTCATTTCGGGGTTGTGGCGAGTGTAGCGGGAGGTGGCATGAAATGGCAGGAGGAGGAGAAGGAGAAGGAGTAGGGGTAGGGGTAGGGGTCGGGGTAGGAGTAGGTAAGCGCTGTCCGTTGCAGATAATGATGATGTTTTTGTAGCTGCCGCGTTGCCTGTTAATAAATTTATTATCTTGGGAATATGCGCGAGCGTCTGGCTAAAGCAAAGCGAACTGCGACGCTGACTGCGACGCTGACAGAGGTAGATGCAGAGGCAGTGGCAGTGGCAGTGGCAGTGGCAGCAACAGAGGAAGAGGCAGCAGCAGCAGCAGCGGCAGCGGAAGTGCCTCGTTGATTTGAAATGGAGCCCTGGGTCTGGGCCAGGCCGCAAATTTATTATGATTAAAGTTGAAAAGTTGAAATTGATGCTGCAACAGTTGGAGGCAACAACGGGGGACGGCGGGGGGCGGGGGCAGCGTACAGTAAGAAAGAGGGAGAGAGAGAGAGAAAGAGAGACAGCGGGAGATGGAACAATGATAATCATAACGATAACGATAACGATAGCGATAGCGATAACTATAAACGTTTAACTATAATCGTGCACTCAGCTTATAAAAGAGCTGAAATAAGTGAATAGTACTCATAAGCAATCACTGTTAATCGCCAGGATGCAGACTGCAAATATATCTCTCTATATATATGTATATATATATATACAAATAAATATCAGCATGCATTGGTACTTCTCATTCTGTAAAGTCGAGTACAGGGACTAGTCAGGCAACTAGTCAACTGTTTATCAGCTGTTTTGGCTTGCACATTGCATTTCTATATGCAACTCTGCTTCTTCTGCCTCTGCCCCTGCCTCTGCTTCCTCTTCTTGTTTGCCTTAGTGTATTTATGATCGTGGATAGGATTTGATCTGTACTCACCATAACGATGCTCCACTTCTTGCATATGTGACGCAAAGCCTTTTTGTAGCATCACGGTTTCATGGTCCAGAAGTTCTTTTTGGGTTTCGCTCCAGTTGCGGTCATTGTGGCAGCGACTCCTCCACTCGTACCCGTTCCCGTTCCCGTTCCTGTTGCCGTTGCCAATCCCGATCCGGAACCACTTGCCGAGACAATTGAACGTCCCGAGGCGCGCTGCTGATCCGCTGAGCAGCGACGTGGATAATTAAATGGCGACATCGAACCGGAGTTGCCAGCCACAGTCTCGGCAATGCCCATGTTCATGGCCATGCCCATATTCATGGCGCCCATATTAATGGCGCCCATATTCATGCCCATGCCCATATTCATGCCCATTGACATGCCCAGGCCCATGCCCATGCCCATGCCCATGCCGGCAATGCCCTGATCCTCGCCACAGCTGGCCATGCTGCTCTTCGATGTGGATGTGCCCGACGCTGTCGAGGATCGACAGCTGCGCAAATTGTGTGGCAAGGTGTTTGTGTGTTGTATGTGATTATTATTATTGTTGTTGCTGCCGTTGCTGTTGCTGTTGTTGCTGTTGTTGCTGTTGCTGTTGCAATTGCTGCCTTGGGGCATCAGGTTGGTGTTGTGACTGTGACCATGATTGTGATTATGGCCATGACTGAGACTCTGACTCTGACTCTGACTGTGACTGTGGCTCTGCTGACTGTGGCTATGGCTGTGGCTTGTGGGCGTGGCTGTTTTATAGTAGCGCAAACTTTCATTGTAACTGGCGCCGCTGCTGCTGCCGCTGCCACTGAATCCGCTGTCGAGATCACCCTCATCGAACTCGGGATTGATGCAGCTGCTGTGCGCATGATCCTTCAGCTCCATGCTGTTCAGTGTGCTCGACAGATTCTCCAAGCTGGCGTGCGAGGCTGAGCTCGAGTTGGATGCGGCGCTGGCAGCAGCACCACCCAATAGGCCGCCGCGACGCGGTCGCTGCTGTCCACTGGCCGTCAGCACATTGCCCTTGCCGCCCTGCACCAGCTGTGACGACTGCGACGCTGAGCAGTTGGTGCCGACAGCACTCCCGCTGCCACTGGCACTGGCACTGCCGCTGCCGCTGCCACTGCCGCTGCCACTGCCGCTGCCGCTGCAGCTGCTGTTGCTTGTGGCAGATGCCTCGTGCTGGACATCATTGGAACTGGCACTGGGCGGCGGTGGATTGGCATGGCTGGGACTGATGTCCGGTGGCGTCGGCGGCATAATCAGTGCCTCCAGCGACAAATTGAGCTCGTCGAGCACACGGAAATGATTGTGCTGGACGCGACGCAGCTCCTCCTTCACATTGCCCGCACTCGACGTGGCGATGCGATTGTCGGAGAGCACCTTGCGTATCTTCTGATCGCTGACCTCCTCGTACAGATTCTCGGTGGTGC
This sequence comes from Drosophila cyrtoloma, assembly GCA_035042485.1. Classification (NCBI taxonomy): domain Eukaryota; kingdom Metazoa; phylum Arthropoda; class Insecta; order Diptera; family Drosophilidae; genus Drosophila; species Drosophila cyrtoloma. The sequence continues at coordinate 14,690,146 of JAWNLH010000885.1, forward strand.
CGTACCGTGTCGTATACGTGTGTCTATCCCGCTCCTCGGCACTCGGCGACGACGATGTCGATTGTCCGCTGTGCGACGACGACTTCGAACGGAAACTCTTCGCCAACAGGGCGCGTATCGAGTTGCGAGGCGGACTCTTTGATTGGCCGCCATGATGATGCTGATGCTGATGATGCTGCTGCTGCTGCTGCTGCTGCTGATGATGATGCTGATGATGGCCATTGCCCTGGCCCTGACCCTGACCCTGTCCCTGACCCTGAACCTGACCATGACCCTGGGCGGGCACATTTGTATGGCATTTGGCTGCACCGGGCTCATAGTATGCATAGGAGTAGACATGATTAAAGGGTGCAGCAGCAGCAGCAGCAGCAGCTGCAGCTGCAGCACACCACCACCACCCGATCCACCTGCCCCAGCACCTGCACCTGCGCCTGCACCACCATTGTAGGCCACATGCAGCGAGGCTGTCGAGGACATGCCAGCGGAAGCGGTGGCGGATCCGGCCCCATGCGAGGGCGTGGCACTGCTGCTGCTGGGCGTCATAACGCCAGCAGCGAATCCATAATCCAGCGATGAAGTCGACGACGACGACGTGTGTTGGTTGTGGTGATGGCGCTGGTTGGCTCAAAGCGCTCCATTGTGGCGGCAATATTCTTGCGTGACCACTTTACCTAAAGCACCAAGAACGGAAAGAAGAAGAACATGAATTAAAATGCTTTAAATGGAATCCATAACTTAAACCGATTTAACTCAAATCGATACATTTTTACTATTATTTGTTTATTTATATTTATTTATTTATTCATTTTTGTTTTTATTTTCATTCTGATTTTTATTGGCATACAAAAAGATGTGCATGCATTTGAAATCATTGGATTTAGTCGGACATTTTGGATTATGTTCAGCTTCAGCTTCGGCTTCGGCTTTCAGCTTATTTATGTAAAGCCAATTCAGCAATTGTCCCCACGAATGAATTTATTTATTTATTAACATTTATGGATTCACTTTCAATGTTGTTTATCTTGTCATCTCGGCTAACATGATAACAACATAATCAGCTTGCACACAGAGCAAAACGACAAATAAGAGGCAAATGGGAAACGCTGCTGTTTGTTTACCAATGAAATGTGAAACGCCAAGGAATTTGGCAGAGCAATAATGCAATTACAGATCTTCTGAGGGAATGCGAGAGGCATCATCAAATGGCAGATTCAAATTGAATTGCACAGCATTTACAAATTATTCCAAAGTATAATGTTACCTGCTGTTCCACGTCCATTTTGTGATTGCTGCGGCGACTGTGGCCGCGTCGTCGCCGCTCCGTGAAGGGTTCGCTGTGGCCGCCGCCTTGGAGGAGCAGCAGCTCACCATTTTGCTGCGAGGATGAGGCTGGTGGCGCTGGCATGCAGAACTCAATGCTGTCCATGTCATCCGGAAAGATTAGATCGCCCCGATGCCCAGAATGATGATGGCCCAGCGTTGCAGCGGCGCCGGCATGCCCCATGCCGCCCATGCCCATGCTCATGCCCATGCCCAGGCCATGACCGTGCTCATGACCACCATGGCCAGCGTGACCAGTGTGTGCGCCGTGTCCGTGTCCATGTCCATGTCCGAGGCCATGGCCATGGGTGCTGTGACCACTCCTGGTTAGCTGATTGCGTTGAATGTGCCGCATCGAACCGTGTCCGCCGCCGCCGGGTGCACTGTGCACGGCCACCGCTGTGGTCTGTCCAGCCAGCTGTTGTTGTCCATGTTGCGGCTGCGCCGGATAATCTGCCGGCGGTGGTGGCGCAAAGCTGGCAAATTGTGGCGAGGCGCAACGATTCTGAAATTTGGATGCAGTGCTGCTGGCGGCGCTGCCCGGATACATGTTGCTGCTGCTGCTGCTGCTGCTGCTGCTTCTCTTGGACAGTTGTTGGCTGGCGCAAAGGTATCGTTATCGATATCGATATCGATATTATCAGTTTCGATTGTACAGAGTAGTGACGCTACTCAAGCCAAGCTGCCAAAGCGCATCATCTGCTAGAGAGAGAGAGAGAGAGAGAGAGAGAAGAAAAAGAAGAGAAAGAGAACAAAGCCATTAATCAGCGATGGAATTGAAAGCGCTACAAATGCGCATGCGGGCGGCCGGATGGGGCAACAGCAACGGCAGCGGCAAAGGCAACAACACCACCAAAGCCAAAGCCGAAGCCCAAGCCTAAAAACAGAAAGAGAAACAGAGAAACGGAGAAACGACACATGACTGACATGCCATGCCAAAATCCCACAAATAAAAGCTGGAATTATGAGCTTTGCTGCGGCACTGAAGCGCAGCGAAAAACTCCAATCCCAATTTATTTATGCGACCGCCAAACAAAACATTGTTGCCGCCACAGCAACAACAGCAACAGCAACAGCAACAACAACTACAACAACAAGAACAGAACACGCATGTAAAACATTTGGCGTTGGCATGCCAAGTCCCAGTTCCCAGTTCCCAGTTGCGAGTTCCCAGTTGCCAGTTCCATAGCTGGCCACTCGACGAATGCCATAAAACAGCATTAAAGCTATTAACAGCCACCAAGCACAGGCAAAGTTTTTCGGATTACCCTGTAACCGGTTAACTCCCAACGAGGTATATCCTTTTTCATATAGAACACAAACAAGAGCCATAAATGTCTTTAACACAAGGGCAGCTAAAGGATATAGATCTGGATCTATAGATCTACCCATTCTGTTGTGTCTTATCCAAACATATAATTTTAACCATCTATATAAATATTTTGTAGTTATTAGTTGGAAATCTAAACCGTTTTTGTGCATTATTATTATTATTTGTTTATATTTTTATTATTTATTGGTTGAATTTTTTTTTGTTGTTGATTTTGCGTTTAGCAAATTTCAATCGGTTCATCATAATATTTTCCTGGAATTCTAGAGTGCAATTCTTGATCGCTTTGCAGGGTGTCTGGTAGTCGTGCTGCAGCCACAAACGCACACACACCCACTCCATTCCCATTGCGTTCTTTCTTCATCCGCATACGTCTCGTGCGTGTGTGACTGATAGCAGAGCCGAAAGTGAGATCCGCTCTATCTTCGTTTCCCGCAGCGGCCACCTCATCCCCCTCCCCCATCGCTTGCCCCGTAACCCCCTCCACTGTGGTAATCCGTACACCCGCAGCTGGCCACCCACTTTTACGAGCGTGACCATAAATCAATCAGAGCAGAGCAGAGCACAAGGCGCAGATCCCATTTATGAGTCAGGGGCAAGAGTGCTGCAGCCAAGTTAATCCTTGAGGCAGCCAGCCATCAGCCAGCCAGCCAGCCAGCCAGCCAGCCGCACAGTACTTGCCTCAAGGCCACGTTGCAAATGCCGCAGAACCAATTGTAATTCGCTGCAACTCGCTGCCTGACTTCATCCTTCTTCTGCAGTTTTTCTGTTGTTTTGCAACAGATTTCTTGTTTTTGTTATTGTTATTGTTCTTTGTTTTCATCAGCATTTTGGTTGTTTGTGTTTGTGTTGGTCTGTTGTTGTTTTTTTGGCATTCCGATTTCAATGCACAGCAATAACGAACTACAAACAACAACAAAGCAGGCTGACAGGCTGGCAGTTGCAGTTGCAAAAAGCCAGTTGCAACAGTCCAACAGGCAATCATTTTTCTCCCACGCTGATTGATACATCAAATTGATAGCCGTTTGCCACAGTCAAAAATGTTTAGTTGTTTTTATTATTGCACTGGCCAGTGTAGCAGCTGGCTAAGCCACCCACAGCCACACCCACACCACACGCCCCCCAATGCCCCCAAGACCCCCTTTGCCCTTTCAGCTAACCGTTCGCTTGGTTTGCCAGACTGGGCTCTGTCGCACAGCATTATTTGTTTCTCTAGTTTGCCTAGATTTATCATTTTATTCGGATATATTTCTATTTTTGTTTGATATATTTTGTTTGCTGGCCTTTTTGTGTTTTAGGCGATTGCATTTCAAATGCAAATTTTAACGAGTTGTTTGTGGTCATCAATGGACGCCTGCCACGACAACAACAACAACAACAACAATCGGCGTTTATTTGCAGGCAACGCATTGATTTGGCTGATTGAGTTTTTTTTCCATATCAGATCACACAAAACAAGCAACAATGCTCAAGTCGAGAGAGCTCGACGAGGACATACCCTGAAGCCAAGTCTTCATCTATCATAAGTCGCAGATACTCCAGCTTACACAATCACTGTATATATGTACATAGATATATATATATATCTATATATATATATATATATATAGGCATAAAGATACACGATTTCTCTCGTGGTTGTTAACCGATCTTAATGAACTTTGTACAGATCATCAATATTAAGCCAAGACAATTTCCTTTTAGATTAGAAATATATTTAAATATATATATATAAATTCCAATCAGTAATCGATTTTTCCATTACTTGATCTGAGTATTATATATGATATTATAAGCGGCTTTTATACCTTTACCAATCAGCCTGTTACATCATTTTGCACATCTTCAATCTACCCTTTTCACACATTTTCAATGGGTGCAGGGTATAAAAACAAAATCTGAACAATACTTTTTAGAATGAAAACTAAAATGATTTGTTTACCAGAAAATATATACGTATATATATAGTATATGTATAATTTGGAATGGTTAATTGAGGTGGCCGTAGAAAATGCATTTTGACCAATTATTTGAATGCCAATTATTTCCAATTTATATATCTAGTTACTCAGTTTCAACAATTTGTTGCGTTGAAGTGTTGATAAATGTAAACACATTTATAATAGTTACAGTTGATATTAAGACTTGCTAAGCAGAAATATACTTTTTCTTGTTTATTACCCTATTTTGTTATTTTATTTATTTTTTGTTAAAGCTCAAATGGGCTTTTGAAAATATGGCCACTTTCTCTAGCTTTAGTTATTTATACCAAATGCCTTTTAATTGCTTAGCCCAGTCACTCGACTCGACTGTTGATTCGATTCACAATTTATCTGTGGCTCGTATCAGATATCTTATGAAATTTATTCCAAGGCTTGTCAAATATTTATTAACATCGTTAGCTGGATGTATTTTCTATAAAAGTTATTTGTTTGGAATTCGAATTGCCTTCTGCTGCATCTGACTCGGCTCAGCTTGACGTTGATAGACTTGTTCTTGGTCGCATTCCAAATACGGAATCTAAACCTGATTGCCACGCACAAGCAACACATTCACCCTCTGCTCCGCCCACAAGCCCAGCAATGATATGCAGTAATGCGATTGAATCATGGCTCAAAGTTGTTAAGTTTCTCGCGTATGTATATCAAGATCAGCTGCAACTACATTCAATAAATGTAGCTTGTACCTCATGGATATCAATTTCAATTATCCATTTCATTTTCTAAAGTTAATGAAAAGCAACAGCCACCCTGGCAACAGAGACTCAACAGGTTATCCATTGTAAGAGGAAAAAAAATAAATAGAAGCAAAATAAAAAAGCAACTTACAACTAGGCAAAAACTCATTAGCCCAATACAGACACACACACACACACACACATCTGTTGCACGTTTTTCTAGATGTGCTGCTCATTAACACATTTTGTGCATGTTGCACATCATTAGATGTGTATCCCAAAGGGATACACAGCTTGAGCGCTGAATGAACCAGAGCGAGAGATGGCAGCAGATAGAACCGAGAGCATGCCTCATGTGCATGCAGCGTGTGTGGCATGTGGAATGTTTTATTAATTCGGACAATGGCTTCGCGACACGTGGCTGCCACCCAACTACCGCCCGCAGATTGGCAACCCTTAGAGTCTTTGCGTGGCCTTCACTTATTCACACACTCGTTCAGCACTCACTTATTCACCCACTCACTCACTCACACTCACACTCACACTCACAGTCAAACGCTGCATTCATTGCTGCACGCATTCATTCATTTAGCTCGCATTGGCGTTAAGCCTTGAGTCCATTTAACACCGCCATGCCACCAACTGAGGATTGAACAATTTGGCTCGCTGAGTGCAACTGCAACTCGCAACATGCAACTGCAACGGACGTCGAAACGGAAACTTAAAAAACAGCGATCCCCGCAGCCAGCTGCTTTCACACTCCAATCCACTGCCAATCTCGACGTAATGGCTTTAATTAACATTGAGCCCTTGAGGAGGAGTGGTTGGTGTTGCTCCACTTGCGGCAACTGGCACCTGGTTGCAAGTGGCTCGCTGGCTCAAGTGGAAGTTTTTGGCACAATGCGGAACGGCGACAGCTGCGTACAAAGCTCAAACACAAAATGTGGGCCAACATTTGGCGGAACAACAATAGCAGCAACAACAACAGCAACAACAACAACAACAACAACGTTAACAATAATTTAATGAAAACGAAGTTTTGTTATTTCATTGCTTTGCATTGCTTTGCTTTGCTTTGAGCACTCGCTTCGTTTTAGCTATTGAGCATAACATCGTAATAATAATAATAAGTGCAGCTTGAATAACAATGCCAAAATGAATGAATGAACGAATAAATGAATATATAATAAATACACAGAGCAAAAATGTTGTTAATAAAAAAGAAGCAATCTCAAATAATGAATGCGTTCTGTGTAAATTGTACAAAATGCAAATGGGAAGGAAGAAGCCAACAAACTAATTTGAATTGATTATAAAAATTGAAGAAATTAAATAAAAGATTATTCGAATGCCCTTGAAATATGTTGAATAATCACAATTTATGAACCATCAATTTTTGTTCGAAGTCTAAAATAACATTATACTTGACTTGAAATAAGTCGAATGCATCTGTGTTTTTCATGGCCACCAATGCCACTCTCACTTTCTGGCACTATCTCTTTCCCTGCCTCCCTCTCTCTCTCTCTATATATATATAGATCTCATTTCCCATTTCCATATGTCAATGGATTAATTTGTTATTAGAACTCAGTTGTGTTCGGTTTGTACAACTGTTATCCATATTGTGTCTATTGTTGCCAGTTTTGCCACAAGTTTGTGGCTAGATATTAATTTGAAGCACTCAACGCATTTGCCGGTTTAGCTACAAGTCAAATAGCAAGTCTCGCTTATGTTTTTCCGGCAACAACAACCGACAAAAAACAAAAGCCAAAAACAATCCTTTCGCTATGGCTAAGACGAGGGCTCTACTTTTGTCTTTGCCGTCATCTTGTTTAGCTAGTGTCAAGTCTAATTCACCGCAACTAGCCACCCACCCAGTCAGACACCCAGACACCCACACAGATGTATAGAACCAGATGCGAACACACAACTCCTTGCTTCCGCTCCGCTCCCCGCTCCCCCAGCTCTTACAGATTCGCCGGTAAAAGAAACAAGAAGAAGCTGCAAAAAGCAAAGCAATGGCAAATCTAACCAAATGCCAACACAAATTTTGTTTGCGCTTTGTATTAGGTTGACAAAAATCAACACCACCGAGACGGAGGGACGGACGGACGGAGGGACGACGACGAAGACGACGACCACGTTGTCGGAGCTTTTCCTCAATCAGAAGTCAGAGACAGGGTAGAGGGGAGAGGAACGGGTGGCACTGTTACAAGAGATAGATTTATGTTGCCAAACCGCCCACATGCATATGATGGGATGCGAGCAGGCGGGGCAGAAGCAACACAACTGTCTATCTGCGTGTGTCTCTCTGCCTGTGTGTGTGTGTGTGTGTGTGAGTGTGTGTGAGTGTGTGGGTTTTAGCTGTTTGTCTTTTGCAAATGTTGGCAATATTTTGCGGTAAAAGGTGAATTTATTAGCACTCCCCCACGCAGCCAGTTCGGTTTTCTTTCAAATTATGCTCGCCATATGTCTGTCTCAATTCCCACTCTCTCCGACACACACACACACACTCACACACACACACACACACACACTCGCACACACACTCCCCTCTCCCTAAGCCATTTGATACTCCCCACACACACACACACACACACACACACATATGCAGCGCAACTCTTTAACTTGGCCAAGATTTAAGTTTTTTTTTATTGTTTTTGCTGCTTATGTTGTTGTTGGTGTTGTTGTTGTTGACTGCATCTTCTGCTGTTTACCCCTGCCACTATTAACAGCCTCCACCACCCCCCTGCCGCCTGTCCCCTTGGTCCCATTCTTATCGTAGGCGCTGCAATTTAAAACACATTTTCGGGGATTAAAATCTTGACAAATCATAAACAAAACGGCGACGCTGAGGCAGCTGCACGGCCAGCACGCAATTACGGATACATTTGTATCTGTATCTGTTGCTGTTGCTGTAGCTGCAGCTGTAGCTGTAGCTGTAGTTGTAGCTGATGCCGCCGTTGACTGATTTACTTTGGCCTAACAGAAAAGATACCCAAAAAACAAAAAAACAAAAAGAAAAAGAAAGAAAAAAACAAAACCAAATAAAAAGTCGCAGAGCCCCAAAAAGCCACAGACAATGACATTAAAATGCCACACACAAACACACACACACACACACACAACACGCAGGCAGCTGAGATGCATATCTCAGAGCAAGAAGGGGCAGAGATGAAGAAAGACAGAGAGGGAGAGGGAGAGAGAGAGGGAGAGACAACATGTTATGTGGAAAAACGCTCGGAGCTTCTCAACTTTTGTCCAGCGACACTTTATGAAATAGAAAATGAAAATCTTTAGCTAGAGTTTAAGATAGAGGGCAACGGCGAGTATTTGGAGGTGGGGTGGAGGAGCGAGCGAATGGGAGGGGGGGGGGGGGGGGATGAGATACCTAATGCCAGCGGCAGCCGCATAAAAGCCACAAGATACGCATCTTATGGATTGTTGCTCTTGAATTTTTAAGCCGATTTTTGGTTGACTTTGCTGCGACATAAAACACAATAAAACTGATATAAAAACGATGGCCCCAAAGTCAGATGTTGTTGTTGTTGTTTTGTTGTTGTTGTTGTTGTTGTTTTGTTGTTGTGCTGTTGGGTGACAACATGCAATGGACAGATGGACAGCGGGGGCTTACGGCTAAGGGGTGGGCTAACAAAAACTGACAACGCTTTCAGCGCATGTCAATGTCGACATTTTCAAATTCCAATAAGTTTTGTTGCTCCTGTTGTTGTTGTTGTGATGTTCTTTGATAAAACGGTAAAATAAACAAAGTATATACATACATATAAATATATATATATATATACATGTGTACAATATAATCGACCATACATGTTTGTATGCGGCGCTCTCTGCTCTCTTTCAAGTGAATTTAGAAACTTACCAGCAAAGTCCAAAAAAAAATACAGCCCAGTTTCCAGTTGCCAGATTTCAGTTGAGATTTTATGAATATGGAAATGCTGTAATCAAAGAGAGAGAGAGAAAGCAAGTGAGTACAATTTAATTAGCATGCGTACGCTTTTGGCGCACACTGTAAAAGGGAATAATAAGCAGGAGCAGCAGCAGCAGAAGCAGCAGCAGCAGCAGCGGCAGCAGCAGAAAAATGAAAAGCTCATCAAAGTCAAATTTGCATGTGGAATGCAAATGTTCCATCAAGCGTAGGAAATTGAGTTATATGTATATATAAATATGACAAGCTGAGACATGCCTGCCACACACACACACACACACACACTTATATATATATATATATATATACATACATGTATAGATAATGTATTTCGATATCAAAGTCAACTAAGTGCTGGAATTGCATACCAAATGTATATTTCAACGCTTGAATGTTTGTCAAATATTCCGATATTGTCGCTATATGGGAATGCCCAATTAAATTCCTTAGCTGGAAGCCGTGATGGATATTAGTTATTACCAGTGTTGTTGATATTGGATTACTGCTCTGCACATTCTTGCAAGAGACAATCAAAGTGGAATTTAATCACAATTGCTATCTATTTGTGTGCAAACACAAATTGACTTGGCTCGTGTATGTGGTATTTATATATATTGTCAACCTTTCAATTGATTTAATACGTTGTCAACAAGAACATATTTTAATAATTATTTGATATTTGTGGAATTCCTAATAAATACTGTGTTTAGTTTGCTTTCAATACTGCCAAGTTTGCCAAGGTTATTTTCAAGTTTGGTCTTATTCAGTATTCAAATATTTCAGCTGGCCACCACAAATATGAATTATTGCCAGCATTTTATTTTTATTTTTATTTTTTTCAGCTAGATCGCCAACTGTTTGTTGTCAAATCGCTAGTTACACATTGGCCGACTGCACACACCTCAAAAAAAAAAAAAAAAAAAAAAGCATTAAAAAACATTGAGCCGCGTTGGGCTAATAAATTTGTGGAGCAAAAATAAATCCACAAAATAAAAGAGGCCAAGTGAAGTGAGCTCATAAAAAATGCCAGAGCCAACAGCAAAATGCACGCTTCGATCTATGGGGCACAGGCGGTCGAAACTCTTTAAGCAGCTTTAAAAAAAAATAGAAAAAAAAAGAAACTCGGCACACAAAAGGCAATTCTGCTCTGGCTTTTGATATATGTATGTGGCAGCGCTGGCAGTGGGGCCAGAGCCAGTGGGTCCGAGTCCGAATCGGAGTCACAGGTCCAGGTCTCTGTTTGAGTTGAAGTTTTCTTCTTTTTTCCTTTTTTTTTTGTGCTGTTGCTGCTGGGCAAAGTCAAGTCCTGCAATATCCGACACGAAATGTTTTAATTGAGCGAGTTTTGGAAAACGAAGGAAAGCCAAGAGACCTGAAGTGAACCATGAACAACAAATGGAAAATGGAATAAAAATACAGTTCGGCCATTGTGAAAAAGTGAAAGCATTTCATAAAGGAAACCAAACCGAAAACTCGATAAACCCCAGCATGCAGGTGTATATTGTATCTGAACCATAGAGTCACCACCCACCAGAGAAATGGTGCTGCAGGAGTACGGACTAGGAAGCCGTCTACGAGGAGGTGACAAGGCAATGGCAATAAAATAAAATAGAATTTTAAACCACAGGCAAACGTGCGTTATTCATTTTTGAATTTATAACACAATTGGGAGAATGTCGGAGAATGTCGTGCCGCGTGCGAGAAACGCCAAAGGAGCTAAAAGGGACGAGCTTGGAGGTGAACTAGATGTGAAAAAAATGCAAAAAATAAAAAAATAAAAAAAAATAATATAAATAAAATGAAATAAAAAATGTAAAGCAAGAAAGAAAGGAGTGAAAATGCGCAGCGAAATAAAATGCGTGGCTCCTTCGCCGTGTGTGTGACACATAAAAATAGAAATAAAGAAGAATGTGTGTGTGCGTGTGTGTGTGCGTGTGTCTGAGTGTGTGTGGGTGTGTGTGTGGGTGTGTGTGTTACCTTGGGGTTCCTGGTTTCTTGCTGGAGAAGAAAATGCTTGGCAGTCAAAGGAAATTGTGTCGTGGCAAATGTGACATTCTAGCGTTGTTGCCACTGTTTCCCATACCAATTCCCCATTCCTATTCCTATTCCTATTCCTCTTCACATCTCCTATTCCCCATTCCCCACTCCCCATTCCCCAACCCACATCCACATCCACATCCTCATCCACTTCTCTTCTCATTCCAGAGCAGCACTGCTTGACAAAAACGTAGGAAGAAAGCAAAGGCAACGCAATGAAAGTAACCAGCGAGCAGCATGATAATCAACATAATAATGATCGTATCGTTGATTATGAAGGTACACACACACACACACACACACACACACACACACACACACACACACACACACACACACACCCACACACGCACACACACACGCGAGTGTACCTTGTCATAAAGCATAGCAAATGGCAATATACATATGTGTCTGTGGTTGTGTTTGCTTGGCAAAAGTTCAAAGCTTAAAGCCAATTTAAAGTGACCTTAAACAAGTTTGGTTCGTCTATCAGGCAGTAGAAATGATAAAATCACGAATAGTTCTTAGGCAAGTGACAATTTGGGATAGAATGGAACAGTGAGTAATAATATGGGATAATAACATCAAGACAACAAACTTCAGATTGTAATCGAATATATTCTTCATCGTCAACAAATATGCCGGCCTTTTTACGACACTATTAAGTCTGAAATGAAATGAAAAATGAGTATGCAAATTAGAAGAAGAATCGACAAACTTGTTTTAAAGTTGTTCCAACTAAAATAAACGAACTCAATCTGGGCAAATAATAAACTAGCGAAATAGAAGACAACAGTTCAACATCGAATTACAGCGAAATGAACTAATTCATGCCCAAAATGACATCATCAGCGGAGCAGGAGGCACTTCAAAGAACGCCCTCCTATAACACGCCCCCCCCCACCTCCATCCACCACCACAAGAAGGGGGCGAAGAGGGGCTGTGGAACTCGATACGAAATCAAATGGCCAAGTTTGTCGCTCTAATCAATTTACAATTGTTGTCCAATGATCTGTGCGGCAATAATCGTTCGGCCAACCAAATTCTGAAGTCCCACAACTACACGACCCTAAACAAAACACACACATATGTCCAAGGGAGTGTGTGTGTGTGTGTGTGTGAAGACCTACAGCACACTGATGTGTGTGCAGGCAGTGAAAAAGAAAACAAAACCCTTTTTTGTTTTTTAAGACCAGAGACCAGAGACCAGAGCCACCTCATGAGTCATGTGCAAGAATCGTTTGCCTTTGTGCTGCGCCTGTTTACATGCAGATAACTCCCACACCTAACCGGTGTTAACCCCAACCCCTTCCCCATCCCCTTCGCCACCGCCTTCGCTTTCACAAAAATTAAGCTAACATAACATGGCATTTTCATATGCTGCTCGGAGCAGTAGTAGTACTCATAAAACGAATTTGGGCTTGGGGTTTGCACTCGTTCATTTTTATTATTTCCATCACAATCAACCAAGACGATGACGACCTTGTACCTAAAGTTATTGACGCACACACACGCCCATACACACTGCATGTGTGAGTGTGCAAATATGTGTGAAATTTATTTGCCACAAGCAGGGGTTGCACAACCCTTTTTACGTTTTTTTTTTTTTTGCTTCTTGGTTTGAAGGGTTGCTTGCTTACTTGCTGCTGCTCAACTTCGATTACAGCCCCCAATTTTTGTTGTTTAAAATCACTTGATTGCACAAATGCTCATTGAGCTAATTTTATTTCGTTGCACACACAGCAAGAGAGAGCGAGAGAGAGAGAGAGAGAGAGCGAAAGAGAAGGAAGCAGGCAGCAAGCAGCAAGCAGCGGGCAACTTGAGCCACGTTTACATTTGATGGGATTCAGTTTCCATATGCAAAAGACTAAAGACCGAAAGCCAGGCCAAGGCTAAGGCTAATACCAGTCCGGACCTTACCGGCTGTTCGGCTACCTAACTTACTTATTAGCCCAGCGAATGCTCGACAATGTGGAAAAATTGCTGTTGTGTCCTTAAAACAAAAGCAACTAGAACCAGCAACAACAACAACAAATAACAACAGAGGACTGATCAAATTACCAGACCAGACCAGAAGCAGCAGCAGCAGCAGCAACTGGGTTCAACTTTGATTTACTTGAGTCAAAAGCATGGAATTGTCCCCTCATCGTCTCGTCCTGGCGTCCTTTCGTCCTTTTGTCCTTTCATCCACTCTTCCACTCGAAGCCCACTCGTCGTCGTCTACTAATTTCGTGCTGGCCACTTTAATTAATTACTGCGAAAATGTGAAGACTGACAGCAAAGACAACAAGCCAAAGAATGCGCTAGGTGAGCAATTACCTGTAATTTGAACCGACAACCAAAGGTTATGGGGCAAATAATTTGCCACACACACACACACACACACACACACACACATGCACAACAAGTCAAACTAATATTCAGACTTTAGTCCGTATTTGATTTAATTTACATGTTCGTACTTTAATCCTCAAACATATATAATTACTATTTCCACAACAATTTTCCTGATTGCAAATATCAAATCGAATTTTAAGTTGCTTCTGTGTGGCTTATTACAATTATTTTATCCAGTTAATTGCCTTGGGAAGACCCGAAGTGTATCATTAAAGTTGAGTCTTGCTTCTACTTAATGTTCACAGTTCAAAACACATTTGCTACGCTCGACTTGAGTTTCAAAGTTTCTAAATAAACACAAAAATAGCCCCCAGGAATCCCATTGTCAGCTGCATCGCTTTGGCATTTTGGCAATTAAATCATTTTGGTCATAAATCGAATTTAACTTCCCACACACACACACACTTATATATATATATATATATATATATATATATATACGCGTAAGCATCTTTAGTGTTAATCCAATTAACTGGCTTCAAACACATTCCATTCTACCTACAACATAAAAACGTAGCAAGACAACTACAACAACCAGGCAGAGGCAAGTAAAAAAAAAAAAAAACTAAAACGCTTTCAAAGAAACTCAAACTTCAAGTTTTATAGTTTGTTTTCGGGCTGCTACAAATTTCATACGAAACTTGGCTCACAAAACTTTTCGACGGCATTTCATTTGAATTGCTCCCAAAGACAACTCGAACTACAACTACATCCATACAAGATACAACAAGAGCAAATAGCAATAGCAATAGCAATAGCAATAGCAACACGCTCTTAGAGCGAGAGACAGATTGGCGCAGAAGACGGCAGCCGTCTGCCCAAAAAATTTTTTCATTGATTTTTACGAGCATCAAACGAATCAAATAAATTCATTTTTTGTTGCTTTTTCATTTTTATTTGGATTTTTATTTGGATTTTTATTTTTATATACGTGCGGCTCAACGTGGCGCCCAACCTGGGGCCCTGAAAATATTCTTCAGCTCAACAATTTGCGTGTTTTGCAATCACAACAGCAACAGCAACAGCAACAATGAATTTGATCAGGAACAACTACAACTCTGGTCGCACTATTTCTTTGCCCTGGGACCCGTTCGTTTTACGAACTTGTGGGCCGCACATTGGAGGCGCCCCTTAACGATGCTGTTGTTGCACGCTCTGCCCCTCGAGCCGACCCTGTTGCCAGCCATGCCTTTGGCCTGCCGCGTGTGCGTGTCCTTTGACGTGTCGTAAACGCATCATAAACAGCTGACACTCCACATAGCTGTATGTGCACACACACACACACACACACACACACACACACACACACACAATGCACATGTGTTTGTGTGTATGTATACGAGTAGCACATGCTGTTGCATTATCATCGGGAAAAATTTAATATTGTTTATTTATATTTTTGTTTTTAACACGCTCCCAATTCGATTTTCCACTTGACAGCGGCCCAATTGTCATTAAACATTAATTTGTGTCTGCCACATATGAAAATATATATATATATATATATATGTATATAATATGAAAATAAGAACATTTTTGAATTGCAAACATTTAATAGTTGACCCACCAACACTACTACTCAATATGACTTGGGCCTACGGGCATCTACTTTATGCAATTATTTAAAAGCAGTGAAATATTTGGAAATTGAATGGAAAATAGTGCTTTAAAATGTACTCAATTACAGTTGCAGTTGTGAGTGATTATACTCCCAATTAACACCATTATACAAAACAAGCGGCAATCAATTTATTCTTAATTTGAAACCTATACTTTGAAATTATATATATATTAATGCTATACATTTAAACACTCGTGGACTGTATGCAAACTGTTCTTAGTAAATAAATAAATTAGTTGATGCATAGATCAAGTGATGGCTATATAAATCAAGTTGTCAAACCGAATCGGTTATCGTTAAATAAAGAATAATTTCTAAGGTACATTTTACGAACTGTTTCCACTTTTTTTTCTATGTTTTCTTTTTCTATATATGGAGTAATAATATTGGTTCCTCAAACTACTTTATTAAAAAAAAAAGTAATAAATTTTGGTTCCGGAACGGTTTTTCAATCGATCAAATTGCGGTTTCAGTTAAGCACCTGAAAATATGATATTTGAAGTATTATAGGATAATAACTACCAAAAACATTATAATTTAAAATAAATATAGAAATGGATGAATTTTGTACAAATATAATGAGCTGCAACTGGAAAATTGCACAAATTTTTGGCAATGCAAATGAAATTAGAGATTTGTTAAAAGTTGATTTAAGTTGTTTAAAAAAAAATCGCAAATTAAACAGAAATCAAAATCAGAATTTTACTAAGTAAAGTTTGTACATTAAATGTGATTTTGTTGCTGTTGTTGTCACTGCTGCCGGTTGCAGCTGCTGCGTGCCAGTGAAAACACATCATTTTATCAGTTGTGGCAACAGCAGCAGCAGCAACAGCAACAGCAACGTTGCTGGTGTCTGTGGCAAAGGTTTGATTAGCCATAAAAAGGCGCGTTTGGTGTCGACGTATTAAGTACTTGTTTCTATGATTATTGGTTGCCTGGCATTTTTATGTCAATGTTGCCCCCCCGACTTTGGCTGCCGCTCCTGCCCCAGTTTCTTGCCACCATTATTTTACGAGCTTTCGTATTTGAAAGTCATAAAATGCACTTTAACAGCTAAACAGCTAAACAGCTCAACAGCTCACAGCTCACAACTCACAACGCACAACTCGCAGCCTCCAACAGACAACAGACAGCGAATCCAGCTGAATGTTTTTGATGTTCTTTCGAGTCGAGTTTATGTTGTTGTCGTCGCTGTTGTATTAGATTGTTATTGTTAGTGTTATTGTTTTGTTTTCTTTTCTTTTTGTATTTTTTTTTTTTTTGTTGGATTTTTTGGTGTTTTTTGTTTTTGGTTCGCTTTTGTTTTTAGAGCGCATTATGTTATTATTATGATTAGGCTGTGCGCTGGTGAACTTTAACCCAAAGTCGCCATTTGGCCAGGGGCAAAGTCGAAATGCTTGAACTGATCTTTGTTCGCATTTGGTACACAAAATGCTGCAGTCCAATAAAATGTAATTAATTTGCCAAAAACTTTTCCACAGCCAATAAAGTAAGCAAGCTGCAGCATAAGCAGTAGCAGCAGCAGCAGCAGCAACAGCAGCTGGAAAAGCAAAAGCAAAAGCCATAGATGAAGGAGCTGAATATGCAGGATTTGCATGCCAGCCAAGGATGAGCCACCAAAAGCCATCGAAAATGCCACAAGGCAAAACAAGCGGATGGTGGGTGCAACAAGGGGTGGGCGATTGGGGCAGTCAGGCTACTGGAACCGCAGCTGAACCACCAGAGCAGCTGCTCGACATGAACTTATAAAAGCTGGCAAAACTCTTCAACCAAACTCAGCAGCGGTGCCTGCAAAACGGGTGGCGGTTTTTGGGGTCTACTGTGTGTGTGTGTGTGTGTGTGCGTGTGTGTGTGTGTGCGTGTGTGTGCGTGTGTGTGCGTGTGCGTGTGTGTGTGTCTGTGAATGAGTGGTTTGGGATGGCAAAGCTGCATTAAAAAGTTAATAAAACTGGAGCAAGCCACAAGTCGTGCCGCAATTTGAGGCAGCTGTAGCTGCAGCGTAAGTATATGGATATGGATATGGA
>JAWNLH010000885.1:14712500-14717500 GCA_035042485.1 Drosophila cyrtoloma
CGTCAGTCGTCCGCAATAGCAACAGCAACAGCAACAACAACAACGACAACAACGACAGCAACAGCAACAACTACAACAAAAAGAAACTTGGTCACAATGCCCACATCAGGTCTGAAGCGGGCCTCAACGTCGTCTTATCATAATGATGACGTTTACATTTCAATTAACGAAGAACAACATAATTGCAGCAGTCAAATTATATAATTATACACAAACAACACACACACACACACACAGTCATACACACGTACAGTGTGAGTGTGGAGAAGAGGGTGGGTGGGAGAAAGGGAGGCAGGCAGTGATTGGGGAATCGCCCCATCGACATCGACAGCTCCAATGGGAACGGGCAGGCGAAGGGGAAGGAGAGAGCGAGGGCGATGGCGATGAATTGAGTTTCTGGCATTTGATGCATATTGAAGGCGGCTCGGCTCTTTTGGCATTGGGATCTGTGGCAGCTGCAACATCAAATGCGTTGCAGGTGTTGCCCCATGTGTCAAAAAATAATCATTTTGAAATCACTTCACTTCACTTCACAGCCAGACCGAGCGAGAGATGAAAAATGCGTTCGTTAAATGCACCCGGAACAGGGCGAACATGCCATGTTTGGGGGAACGGACAACCTGACTGCTGCCACGAATTGTGGAGAGTGGATGAAGACGAAGATGGAGAAGACGAAGAAGAGGCGGTGGAGGAGGAGGAGGAGGAGGAGGAGGAGGAGGAGGAGGCGGAGGAGGTTGTTGTTTGCGGCACAGGCCTTGTGTGTGTGCTTCGGCTGTCAAGTGTTCAAGCGAGCAGACTCGAAACAGGCCATAATTTGTATAGAAAACGATGTCTGTCTTTTAATTCCATTTCAACATTCAATTCAATGAACGACTTGAAGCAGTTCTCAGACAGCCGACTCAGTCGCTCCGTCGCTCAGTCAGCCAGTCAGTTAGTCAGCCAGTCAGCCAGTCAGCCGCAGCTGCGCACAGAGCTGCACTGAGCCAAATAATCGATAAGTAAATATAATCGAGGCCAAACAGCTTGTGCTTTTGTGTATCTGTATATACATTTAGTATTTACAATTTATAAGAATATATTTATTTTTTATTTTTCTTTTCATTTATTGCATTATATTTAAGTTAGTCAATATATATAGACGTCAGATTATGAAAATATATCGATAGTAAATAATATCGAAATTGAATTTTGGCTTATAGCTTTCTGGCTATTCCATCTATTTATGTTATTGAATTATTATATGTGTATATTATATGAAATATATATAAAAATATCCATAGTAAATAATGCTGAAATTGGGTTTAACAGAAAAAGACTCTGTGTCACGCTCTATCTCACTCTTTCTCTATCTCACTCTTTCTCTATCTTTCTCTCTCTCCCTCTCTCCTCTCTCTATTTATACTTTTTCGATTTAGTGTTCATTGAATTTTGCAGTAGACGGTGGCAAACTAAAGCTTGAGTGTTATTCTCAAAAATAACTTTTTAAAATTGTGTACCTTTTTTATGTGCTTTTTAAAATTGTTTTTAAGATTTTCAATCAGCTTATATTTTACAAAGAAGAACAATTTGCGCTTATGGGCAATATGAACACCACATACAAGTTGATACCCTGCGAAAGCCGTGGCAGGACCTTCAGTTTCGACGTCATTCAGCGCCATCAGAAAATCTGTCAGAAAATGAGGAGGGCAAATGCGATTCGAAAGGTGGGCGGCCAACAAACAGTATTCGCCAATTCTCTGGCTAATAAATATTTGACAGAAAGTTGATATTGTTGATATTTAAATGGCAAGCAGCGTTGGTTGACCCGAATTAACTAGAAGCCGCCAAGCAAGACACTAAAGTAAAGCAAAAAACGCTGGCAGCAATTCGATGTCGAGTCAACTAAATGACCAATAGTTGGTGCAACTTAGTTGGTGCAAAGCAAATTATATGTATTATAAATCGCTTAAAACAGGCGAGTATTAAATGTCTTTCAATTTCGAACTAACCTTTTTTTTTTGCAGTGTATGCTCTATGGACAAACAAATGACAAGTTGCCGTCCAACATTGTCTTTATAATTATTGCTTTGGGAATATGGAGTAGGGAGTTGAAAGGTGGTTTGTCGCACCATTTACTGTGCACTACGAACCAAAACGGGAACCGAAAGTTTCATCAACCAAATAATATGTATGTAGATATGGTTCCTCTATAAGACACTTAATTAACTGCTCTTGTGGATAAGTACACACAACAAACTCAGTAATAAAATCCAAAATTTAATTTGTAATTCGGTTCCCGAAATGAAACTATGGAAATACATATATATATATATATATATATATAGATAGATAGATAATTATATACACAGCTGCAGCGGTGGCAGAGGAGGTGTGTGTGGAGTGTGTGGCATATTGCGTACCACACACACACACACACGCGGTATTTATTCAACGTTGTGGTGCTAATGCACCTTTAGCGTGTGGCCATTTGATGCACTGCATCTGGTCGCGTTGCACGTTGCACTTTGCACATTTTGCAGGCAGGCTAATGAGCGGCAGAAACGCGCTGCGCCATTGTGATTGCAATGCCCACGTAATGTGAGTATCATGTTGCACAAAATGATGATGATGATGATGATGATGATGATGGTGCATGATGGTGCATGAGACAAGATCTGCACTGAAATTTATATTTGTAGGTATCCAAAAGCGACACAATCTGCTGCCCCAAATCGGATTGTGAATCATTGCTATTATTGTCAAGTTTCTTCTGCTGCAGCCACAGCTACAACTAACTTCATGTCAAACCAACTGATAATGCTGCACTCGTGTTAACTTTGATCGCGCCCAAGACTATTAAGCTTAATTGTTTTGTTGAATCACTTTTTGCCATATGCATATATGTATATATATCTAACTAACAACACAAATATAAATATTTGTAATATTTTAAAGTGATTGTAATGTTTTTGTTTTTCTTTTCTGTTATCCTTTTTTTTTTTCCATTTAATTTGTAAATGCATAAATTATGACAACATGTCAAATGTTTTTCAGTTTATTGTTTTTATTGTTGGTCATTTAGCTACTCTTTTTATGGCTCTTGTTGCCATTAGACAGAAGTTGAAACAACAATTTTGTTGCAATTTCAGCTTTGAGCTAACAATATGTTTTCCATTTTGTTGCCTTGTTTTTTTTTTGTTGCTGCTGTGCATTTTGCATGGAATTGCGGTAAATTAAATTTTTGCCTGATTGGTGTGTGCATTTTTTATGATAATTATCCATAAACCACACACGTTATATAGGCACATATATTATATATATATATATATATATTTATGGTCTCTTTCCCTGTCTCTGCCTCTCAGCATTAAATAATGAATTAATAAAATTAATGTTTATTACTTTTGTTTCATTTGCTGTGTGTGTGTGTGGCTAATACTAAACATGCGTGTGTGCGTGTAAGCGTTAACTGTTATTAGTTTAGACACACATACCGCCCCCCCACCCCCATACACACCGCCCCTTTCATGGTCCTCGTCTGGGGCATCGACACGTAACTGAAAATGCCTTAGCATTTCAATAAAAAATTTTATGTTATAATTATGGGGCACAAGCAGCAGAGGGCAAAGTCGTCGAGACGACACACGACACAAGACAGACGACAGACGAAAGCGTGGAATGCGTATAAAAATTAAGGCCTCTACAGCCCAGCTGGCCCAACTGGCCCTGCTCCCCCTCCCGGGCAGACCACAACGTCGCGGCCTGCCTTGGCCCATAATTTTTCTATTAGACAAATACGCAAAGACAGAAGGCGGGGGCAGCGGCAGGGGCAGGGGCCGGGGTGCGATGTGTATATATATGTTTCTCATATGAGAGTGTAATAAATTTTATTAAATACACATACAAACAAACAAACAAACGACACTGAGAACTGTGGACGGAGGACGGGGGACTGACGACTGAGGACGGAGGACTGAGGACGGAGGACAGAGGACTGAGGACGGAGGATTGAGGACTGAGAACTAAGAACTGACTGGCCGAGCGCTGAAGGAGGTGCCGCACATTTGGGTCATCATACGTGACCAGCAGTGGAATGTGCGCCGTCAACCCGCCACCACTGCACCACTGCCACCACCCCAACTGGCCTCCCCACTAGGAGCTGGCTGGGACAAATGTCCAGCTGAGCCAACACACATAAAAAGAAAATAAACAAAAATAAAAACACCAAAAAAAAGAAAAAAGCTAAAAACAAGAAAAGTGCAACAAGCGCAGCTGAAGCCAAAACAATGTGGGGGGCCTTGAGGGGGGCATGGGTGCTGGTGTGGCACTAGAAGTGAAGTGTGTCCAAATTAATGGACGTTGAATGAAGTTGACCGGCTGTCAGACGACCATAAGGCGCCATAATTACTTTTCACACCAGTCGGCAATCGACGGAGGAACAAAAAAAAATAAATTACCAAACATTTAATACCCTTGCAGACACATGGAAACGGGGCGAAATAGTACAGTAACACCTCGATTAACATCCTCAACAATAAGTTCGTTTTTCATACATATAATTTATATATTTTATAAGCAATCAGTAAGCATAACTTCATACAAAACTTTCAAAATTTGTAATTTCCGCTTGGCAACTTTAAGCGCCAATAACTCGAACCAATCTTCATGGGCATCTAGAACTGTGACATGTGAGTGGAACTCTACACTGATAATACTACGCAAGATGTGTACAAATTGTGTGTGGCACAAATTGAATACACTCACCAAGCGGCAATAATATAGATAAAGGTGAGGCAAGAGCAACAGCCATCGATGGTCGCAGCCCAGCCCAGCCCATGTTGACTCAAAACCGCTTAAGGGCTATTGCCAAATGAGTCGCAATGTCTTATTCAAAATATTATATATACATATATATATATAAGTGTATATAAATAGTTGTCATTAAATCAGTTCAAATCGAATTTAATAAAACCGCTTGATTGCCTGATGTGGTTGGCGAGGGGAGCAGTGCTGAGGGGGTG